>PVLC010010291.1:0-50965 GCA_004027655.1 Graphiurus murinus | reverse complement strand
GCATGATGTACTTACAAGATCACATCAAAGTCAATCACTAAACTGACCAGGAGATAGGGGGAGGGTGGGTGGGAATTGGGGAAGAGTTAATGAGAAATATGTGCATGGATGTCTTTACCTGTACTAGCTTGTACCCAACAAAAATGTGTAATTAACCCTGTTGTACCCAAGAAATGTATAAAAATCCATGCTAAAAAAATTTAAAAAAATAAAAAAGTAAGCAAAATAATAAAAAATAAAAAGTAAGCAAAAGTAAATTTCTCTAAATATGCCTGATATTTAAATGTTACATTGGATCATTTGCATGAGAACAAAATAGATAATGAATGTGACATTTGTTGTAAACAACTAAGCCTGATCTGTAAGACATGTTGTCCAGTGACTACTTTGTATTATAGTGAGAATTAACCCAAGGTAGCTGCCACCAGGAGGCGTTGTTGAGAGTAGTACAAAAATATGTATTCAATTCTTTTTCCATACAAGGTTAACTGAAAGAGACATAAAAGTATACTGTCTACTCGCAGGTTTTGTTTTTTTCCTAGAAAATAAACTTTCTAACTACTAAAATATCAAAAAACTGAGTATATAATTTTACATTTCACATTAAGATTTCACCAGGTTTGGTGGCACATGCCTCTTATCCCAGTATAGGAGGATCACAGGTTAGAACACTGCACAATAACTGAGCAAGATTCTGTTTCAAAATAAAAAAATGAAATAGGAGCCGGGCATGGTGGCGTATACTTGTAATCTCAGTACTTGGGAGGCTGAGACAGGAGAATCCAGGTTCGAAGCCAGCCTCAGCTACTTAGTGAGGCCCTCAGCAACTTAGTGAGACTCTGTTTCAAAATGAAGAATAAAAAATGGGGCTGGGGGTGTAGCTCGGAGGTAGAATGCCCCTGGGTTCCATTCCCAGTATTGGGAAAAAAAAAAAAAAAGGCTAGGGGTGTAGCTCATAGGTACAAAATAGGGCCAGGAGTGTAGCTCATAGATACAAAGCCCCTGGATCCAATACCCACTAGAAGAGAAAGAAAGGGAGGGAGGGAGGGAGGAAGGAAGGAAGGAAGGAAGGAAGGAAGGAAGGAAGGAAGGAAGGAAGGAAGGAAAGTAGAAGGGAAGAAGGCAGGGAAACTGAACATCAAAGGTGAAAACCATCATTCTGAATTTTACACTAGTGGTAAATCCATCTAGCAGCTCCAGCTTGTTCTTCTGGTTGAAATTCTCCTCTCCACCTATTGCAGAAAACGTCAATTTGCAACTAGACCCACACCAGCTCTATTTTTAGGACTGTTCTCAGTGTATCCAAGGTGTGTATTTTCTTGGTTCAGCGTACTCTGGATTCCTATGAACCCAGGATTCTGTTCACCCATTCAGACACCAGTGAGACTTTTGGTTGGCAGCCCATTAGCTGCAATGCAGATTTTACTACAGGGCTCTAATTTGCCCCTGAGCTGGTGGAATATGCTTGGGAGTCACCTTGACACATTGAGAATAAAATCTCTACTCCATATTGAGTTTCAGCTGGCAAAAAATTAAGTGTGGGATCTGTAAAACCCATGCCTCCCGTGGCTTTTATTTTCTTGGGGCTCTTTTTCCTTCCTTGGGGCTTCATAGACTGCACCAGGCAGTACTCTGATTCATGATTAATCCTTAGCCTCTCTCCTCCTTATTAACCTCTCCTGCCTGACCAGGATTCTAATTTGATTACTCAATAAACATTCAGCAAACGTCAAAGGGTCATTGCTTTCTTACTCTAGACCTTCTAAACGTTTGGCCATTTGCACATTTTTAACATTTTGACATTCTTAACAACAAAACAAGGAACCCCCACAGTTTTATGCAAATGGTTTTCTTGCTGAGGGAAAAGGGCTTCTGATAGACAAGTAAAAAGAGTTCATTTAAAAAAAAATGTTTGTGTTCTGGCTCAGCCCATTTTGTACAGCTGTAACAGAATATTTGAAGTTGGGTAATTCATAAAGAACAAAATTTATTTCTCACAGTTCTGTAGTCTGGGAAGGGTAAGGTCCTACAGGTGGCAGCTGGTGAGAACTTCTTGCTTCATCATGCTATGATAGGAGTTATGGGGGCCAGAGAGGAGGGAGCTTAAAAAGGCAGCCAGTCTTCTTCTATAAGGAACCCATTTCAGTACTGGCGATCAAGTTTCCAACCTATGAACTTGGGGGTACATTTAAACCATAACAGGTTCCATAAGGGAATAAACATATTCCATAAGCTTCATGACATTTACCTTGCAGCCCCAAATCTTTGTAAATCTGTGTTTTACACCAAATCATGCATCGAGTTAGATTTGTTCCCCCACTTTCCTAGTTTTGAGGCCTTTTTATTATACAAAAATTAAACCCTCTACCCTCTGTAGTTTAGTTTTTGTACTCAATTTTTTTCTTAAAGAAAGTACTTAAGCTAACTGATCTAAATTTTTCCTAACAGTTGCTATTGTTTTTCAGGCTAAAAAAGTATTGAAGCAAGTGTAAGAGGAAGAATATACACCCAGTTCTAAAGGATGAGAGATCTAGTTCTGATTGTCAAATGCCCCAATTTTTGTCACTGACCACTTATTTGCTAATCTTGGTCCTGTTTGCCTAATGAACATTAGACTAGGTTTTCTCTAAGATCCTTATGGAACATCTCTAAGACTCTTAATCATAATATCCTATAAAACTCTACAATGCTGCATATACTTTGATAATGAAAGCCAACTTCTTGCTAAGTTAGCACTGTTTTCATATGGCTATTTAATCTATGGCTTATTCTGTGTTTTTTTCACCCAAAGTATTTTACTTCTCCTTGGCCCACTATGGAATTTCATATATTACGCATTCAACATATGTTGATGTATTATGATCGACATATGTTGACTAAAGGGAGGAAGGAAAAAAGCAGAGAGCAAGCAACGGAGGAGAGCACCTGAATACGAAGGCTTTCTCTCCAAAGTGAGCGCATCTCCTGGCTCACCTAAACCGCAAGAGGAAGGCTGAATTATGGTCTGTCCCTGGAAACTCACTTTACCGTTTGTTTTCATTGGCACAAGGATAGCCAATACACTCTTCATCTTAGTATTCCCTTTCTCTCTTTAAATTATGAGAGTGATGTTTTCCTTCCAATACTGGTTCTCTTCTGTGCTCTTAAGCCCGGAGTTATTCAGTATAATTGACTGCGTGACAACTTGAGATAGAAGTAATGTTGGGTCAGCAATCGGAGTCACATATCAAAGTAAGAAGGTATTATGGGACAAATCACATTTTAATCAGTTGGAGCTTAGATAAATGCGGGAATATTGATAGCATTTATGGTTTGTATAACAGTCTGTGGTGTGGCAGAGCAATAACACTTTGAAATATAGGCAGTGGATGTTAATTAACGGTAAATCATAATGGAACTCCTGCAGTATTACATGATGTCCATGTGAAACCTCTAATAATTTATAGCGCTTGATGTGATCCCACAGTGTGTGACTGGAAGTGTGATTATTTGTAGCGCTGCTTCTTGTGCAGCATAAAACCTACTTTAGAGGCAGTGGGCAATGTTGATGATACACAGTCCTTGTTGCTAACACAAGAGTTTTCCTTTTAAGAGCATTTCAGCTCTCGCAGAATCGAGATGGGGCTTCAAGTGTGTGAGTAAAACTTAATTGTACAGTGAATAAACATTATCTCGCAGGAAATACATAAATACATTTTTTCCAGGAAATAATAAGTGGAAACTAGTTTCTTAATTACTGGTTCATAGCTGCCTGGTCTCAGATGTCATGATTGTGAGTCCTTAATGCTCTAATCTTAGACTAATTGCATCCTTGACATCTAATTGTTCTGTTCCAACCCTGACAGCTACACTGTTCTTTCTAATGCTTCCTGGGGAGGAGCCAGGAGGAAGGGGGAAGAAGACACTTTTAATAGCAGACTAAAAAGTTTAAGGATACTTAGTCCTGCTCCCAACATTTCTCAAAGCCTTTAAATTTCAGGAGGAGAAGAGGCATGCCACATGTTAATGATACGTTTCCTCGGCATTATTAAAATGTTCCCACCAGTATTATGTGAGGTGAGTGACAAATGAGTCAAAAAATGCTAATTGGATTCGACTGGCCTTACCCCACCCCCTCTCATTTGTATCCACAAATTAGCTCTTGTTAATCTACTTGTAAATATCAGTTGCGAACATACGAGAAGCAAATGAACAGTCCTCAAGCAAATGATGCATCCTTCCCCCCTTCCCAGAACCATCTTTCCGTGTCCTGCCTACTTATCTTTACATTGAAACCAGAGCCTGAGCATTTCAGCTGGAAAGAAGGGTTTCATTTGCCTCTTTCTATGCAAAGCCAACAGACCCTTAGCCCAGGAAGCCAAATACAAATTTCTTCCTTTTTGAAAATATCACAGGAGCAGCTGCTCCTCAGCTATTTTGAGTGGATTTTCTGAGAACAGCTTGTAGCTGCAATATTGTATATGGTAGATGGTTGGCAAAAAGCTGGCTGTGGGAGGGGAGCAAGTAAAACCTAACAACCAGGAAGAGCTGCAGTAACTGACGAATGGAGACTGAAGCTGGCGGTGTGTGTCGGGGCAGGGGGGGCTGTGCCCTGAAGGGGAGAGATGGATGAGAAAGCACTGTTGCCCTAATGGCAAAAGCGTTCGCCTTTATTATGAATCTAAACTGATTTTAATACTTCTCATTTGTCAACATGATTTTAAGTGACAAAAAAATAAGGCGGAAGTTAGTGATAAAGACAATGGAAAAAAATCACAGAAGGTGAAGGGAGAGAGATAGTTAACATGTAAGTGAAAATCCAAGGTGCAGCAAAGCAGCAGGGCACAGTCCCCACAACTTCCTAGGCAGGAGCCTGTGTATTGCTAACACACTGGCTTGCCCGTTGGGATCTCTGGCTGAGGGCTAGCATGGCTTTGGGTCTCTGCTCGGGTCATAAGAACTGATCCCTCTGTGCAAGAAGGAACCATGTTTAGCCTAGCCAGAAAGTTGTCAGAACAGTGTCAGCTTCTGAGGTCAAGCTGAGCCAGTGTCCTCTAGAATCTGCATTCTTAGCAGCCAGAGAAGGTCATGACAGAATCCTCCATATCTCAGAGGACCCCGATATATCTCACATTGGGATCTTAGAAAATACGTACATGAGCACCCTATGTGGGATCGCTAAATCTTGTGTATTATTCAAACACTCACTCTCCAGATCTCAGGTATTTGGCATTTCAGTATCTCAAGTCTAACACTGATCTGATCTTGCCATAAGAGGTCTTAGCGCTCATGATGACTTCATTTCCACTGGAGCTACAGAGGGGGTTTAGAGGAGGGAGGAGGGCAGATAGAGATCTAATGAAGCTACAAGTTTTAATAATGCTATGCGCATATCTTAAATTGTCAATACCAATACATATACGGGGGAAGGGAGGCAGTTATGTGGGACCCGGAAACACACCAAGTGTTGTGTAAATGTATATTCCTACCACTCCATAACTCATTATGATCTATAATTTTAATGCACCAACTAAATTATTTAAAATTCAGAAATAAACGGTTCTAATTCACAAGTATATTTTTGATACTTTCTTTTAAAAAATAATTTCTTACTCTTATCTTAAACTATAGCTTTGGATATATATATATAGTTATTTAATTTTTTAATCACAAATTAATGATTTTAATAAGGCAAATAAAAACATTTTAATTTTCTGAAAAATTTGTAAAACATATAACTTGCTCCAAAAAATGCACTTCAAACTTTAGAAGACTCATTCTTAGTGATCCTTTAGTGACCTCTTGTACTTTGGAAATCTGAAAGGGTTTTGAGTTATCACAATGATTGGAGTCATTCCTAGAATTTAATGCACAGGGTTCAGGGATACTGCACTTGTAGTCCTTCCAAGTTGATAAAAAAAAAAAATCATCCATCATTCAGCAAAACCTTAGATATTCCACAGGACACTCTTACACATGAAATAACTGTTTATAATTTTGTAACACAACGGTTTCAAGTATGAACACAATATTTTTTTTCAAGGGCTTGATGTAGCATCAGCTATTTTGGGACAGCAACAACTGTGTAAATAGAGATTCAGATACTTCCTCTGGATCTTTACCAGAAGTTGATTCCTATTCTGAAATACCACAACACCGATGGAAAGGATACTTATGAGATTTGAGTTGCAATATATGATGTTCCTATATCCCACCAATCACATTCATGGTGATTCCATGTAGAGGTGCAGACAGCTGGCCATGCCATTAGCTCGCAGTGAGTCATGATGGAGCATTTGTATCTTGGATGTACCTGTGCTACTGAAAATTAGCGTCATTTCTCTTTTATACTGTAGAAACTGATAGAGCATTACATGACATCAACTGCATAAATAGGTTATGCTATCTATAAATTCTATATCAGAATTACAGAAGACATAATAAAATCATACTTTTTTATAGAAAAAAGGAGGAATTAGGTCTGGCAGGGTTGAGAATCAGAACACTAGAACAATCTCTGAACAAATGTATGAACTGAGTGTATGGTTGGCCATTTGCTATTTCGCATCAAACCATCTTTTTCCTAATCTATGCTTACACATTCCATGTTTTGCATGACAACAATCTGTTGGCTTCTGATCTACTTTCCCTATTCAACTTCCCAGGAGACATTAAACCAAAGGATGCTGCCTCAGGAAGGAGGCTGCGCAGGGAAATGAACATTCACCCTTTTCAGCTCTGAGTTCCAGATTCTTAGGCTTCTATTGCAAGTATCAAGAGCCAATGAGAAAACCAGTGAGGATAATTTCAATCTCTTGCTCCATTATTTACTAAGATAGAGCGGGCTAGACTGGAGCTCAGACTTGAATACATTGGAGAATCGGCTGGTAAGGAGTACACAAAATCTTGTCAACTCTTGTTTCTAAGATTCTTCCACTCCTGACTTGATTCTTGGTTAGCAATGCAAATATCTCCCTCCTGCCTCCCTAGACTTTTACATAAAAGGACCTTTTCTAGACCAATTACAGATTCATCAATGATTACTGTTTAATTCATTTGCATGAGACATATCTTATTACCATGTAATTGCTACAAGACAGAGGACCTATTTCTTTGGCCTTAACTCTTAGTCCAATGTTTACTGTGTTCTTTGCCACTGACTCTTGTAGTAAATTTCCTCTTGTGTTTCATTTCTCCCTCCTTAGGTTCTGACTGGCCTGAACTTCTCTGAAATTTAAAAATTAAACTCTTTAATCTCTACTAGTTAAGTTTGAAGCTTTCCTGTTTCTCCTAAATAACCCCCTTTTCAGTCCATATATAATTCTCTTTTTATTTATTCATTTTTTTGGTACTGGGGATTGAACTCAGGAGCATTCTAATTCTGAGCCATACTATCAACCCTTTTTTATTTAAATTTTGAATCAGGGTCTCCCTAAGTTGCTGAGAGTCTTGCTAAATTGCCAAGGCTGATCTTGAATTTGTGATCCTTCTGGCTCAGCCTCCCAAGTACTGGGATTACAGGCATGTGCCACCATGCCTGGCTTGTAATTCTTTCTTTTAGATACTAAAATTATCTAAATAAAAACAGAATGTTCTCTTTTTCCTCAGTAGAGTGGATAGGAAGACTCAAAGTTCTGGCCGAAATAGCAAACATATTCCAATTGTAAAAAATGTATACAGTAGACATTATAGCCACTAAAACCAGTCAATTACTTTCCCAGACTTTGATCCAGCTAGTTTTAAGGATCTCTTTATATTTGGGTTCATTTATGGAATTTTCTACAGAGATTGAACTGCATTGATCCCTTGGCATAAGCTTCTTGCATTCTTTGCACTTATATTAATCATTGCATATCAATAAATTGATGTTCTTATTTTTATGTAATTTTTTTTAGTTTATTTGCCCCGTTTCATTCTCTGGGTACAATTAATTCTGATACACTACCAAAATAAAACTATGGATAAACAAAATTGAGAACTGGACCATAGCTCAAGTTATTCACCTTCAAATTTATGTAAACAACTAACTTCCAAAGAAACAGCATCAAACTGTATATAGACAATATACTGCAGTGGAAGGAACTTAAAACATGAACTTTAGAGGCATAAATACCTGGAATTAAGTCCATGCTTGCACATTTATTACTATGTGACATTGAAGAATTAAGCGTTATTTGAATAGTCTCTAAGACCTATTTTAAATGCTAAACACACATGTACATGCTCACACACACATTAACTTTGTATTTGATATTTTAAGCCCTTAGTTGGCACATACACCCTGCTGTTTGCACTGATAAGAATGGTTTTTGTTACCAAGAAAATGGCCCTGGTTCTTAAACTTAAGGGAATGCCTAAGTAAAGGATATATAACAAAGGCTTATTCTTTGGGTGATAGTCCACTAGCTGTTCAACTGTCCTGGGATCCTAACTTCTATTATGATGGAGGAAACCAATGCTAGATATATCCTTAATTGGATACTTATTTAATTATCACTCCCTTCTTCCTTCTTTCTGTGAATTCAAGTGATAGACATATGTGATGCTACGACTGAGCCAAGAATATGGTAACCAGTCCCTGACTATGGGGAACACAAGCACTGAGAATTAATACTTTCTATATTAGCATTAGCTTACTACTAGTGCACAGCACTCTTTTATCCTATTGTGATGGGTGCTTCGGAGACCTGACATTGGCTTATGAATGAACATGACAAGTAGAGGAGAATACCAGGGGACACTGAACTTACCAAACCATCACAAGCAAGGATAAGTCTCTTGATGCATACATCACACTTTTATTTGATTTTGAAAAATCCCTAGATGTTTGGGTAGAAGGAATTGGCCAAATACTGTCAATGCTCTTGGGTCTTCAATTCTTACAGGGACCCCCCCTCCAAGACTCCTGAGTTACAAAAGTTTTTGTTGTTATTATTGTATTTCTGTATGTATGTATGTATGTACTGGGGATTTAACCCAGGGACATTCTTTCTCCAGGTTAAACCCCCAGTCCTATTTCTTTTCTTTTTTAATTTTTTTGAAACAAGGTCTTGCTAAGCTGCTAAGACTGGCCTTGAACCTGTGATGTGTTGTCTCTGTGTCTCAAGTACTAGGATTACAGATGTGCACCACAAGGCCCAGTGAAAAGTTTTAATAGTATCCATCTTACAAGGTTGCTGTGAAAATTAGACATAAATTGCATGAATAAAAATTCAAGACACGACTGTTCTTAGACATTATACATCAGAAATAGACAACACTTCTCATGCCAGTTGTGGGGAGGGGAGGGGAGACTGAGTCCACCCAATGGCCACACACTGTGAATAACACTCAGTTCTTGTCAAGCTTTCATTATGGAAATACTTTGTAGAATATTCACTCAAGGTGAATTATACATTCCTTGTGAATTGTAAGAATGTTCTACATCCAGAAATGCAGTTACCCAGTTCCAAAGAACTGAGGATACAGAAGACCCTATGTTTACATTGGGTTAGTGTTTTAGTCAGCTTTCTGTTTGCTGTGACCAATCAACTGAAGAAGGAAATCTTTATTTCTGCTCGTGGTGTCAGTCCATCGTCAGCTGGATAAATTGCTTTAGGCCCTTGGTGAGGTAGAGACATCATGTCATGAGGGTGCAGCAGAGGGAAGCAGAAGGAGAAAGATGGACAGAGAGAAAGAGAGACAGAGACCAAGAGACAGCACACACAAGCGTCAGGGCAAGACATGCAGACGTGATCTTCAAAGACATGACTCTCTGACTTACTTCCTCCAGTTAAGCCCCATCCCTAAAACTCCTCTCGTTTCTCAATAGCACCCCCATCTGAGAATCAAGCCTTCAGCACATGAACCTTTGGGGTACATTCTAGATATGAACTATAACAGCATAAATGACACTCTCATGATAGTCTGCAGTAACACTGGCACTTTATTGTTGAGTTAATAAACATTTGGGCCAACATTTAACAGGTTTGAGAGGCTGGGAGCATGTGGGAGTACATAGTTTGCTGCTGAACGATGTGGTTTTAACAGTTTTGTAGAACAAGAGGCCACCACAAAAGAGACCATATGAGTGTGGCACACATCCTTTAAGTAGTTCATCCTGTTTCTTAACTTTCAGCATGGAGAGGAAAAGAAAAGAAAAAGAAAAAGAAACAAAAAAACTCCTGAGTAAGCAAACCCTGTGCATATAAATACTGAATCCACACCAAGAAATAGGTGGTAGTTATTTTTATACGATTGTTTTAAGAGAAGCTGTCATTAGAAAATGGAGGTTAAATTCCAAAGTGGGTAATCCTTGAGGAAACAGCATTAACTTCGACCCAGGAATATAATATGATACCCATCAATCTGTGAAACCTTTATGTTGTGCTATATTTAAAGGTGAAGAACATCAAAAAAATAATGCCCTGGAAGGAAAGATTTTAGGATAAGACATTTTCTTTTGGTGAAAAATAAAATACCAGAGAACTCATCTCAAAATACACACACAGCTTATTTTCTCAAAAGAAAAGGAAAATTAGAATTAACTAGACTCTTCACCCACCAAGTCAATCCATAAAGGGAATTTTCATTTTCAGTAATGTCAGAAATCTGACAGCCTGACATGCACAGTAAGACAGTCCAAACTAGGAAGGGATACAATAGATTTATGCTGAGAGAAAGGGAAGGAACCCATTTATTTTATGATCCAAGAGAAAATCCAATGTGAGAATAAGAGCCATCCAAATGGATAAATGGATATGAAAAAGACTCCTACCTGTGACCCAGCCATGCATATAAGCATGCAGTGACAAGTAACAGTGCCATACTGCTGGAAGAATTGCAAGAATATAGAGTAAGAAACTGTATGAAGCACAATACAAAGCAGAGACGTAACTCTGAAAGAGAAGAAGACATTAAGAAAAACCCTCTAGTAGTCCATGAAAAGCCATATTTGAGCCTAAGGCAAAAACAAAAATGTGCATGCCTATATAAACTCATCAGAATAGTCTTCCATATTTTAAGCCAAATGAAAAAAGTGGGCAAATATCTATGATCAATAATTATAATTATTTATAATGCCCAAGTTGCCCAATCAGTTTGCATACCATGGTTAATGTTCATAAATCTACCCAGGGAGGGACTTAATCATCTGGGCACCCCAACCGATTTTAATTAACAATAAAATAAAGTCATAAAACACACAACAATAATCTGTCTTTATTTAAAGGCTTGATAAATCTTTTTCATTAATTTTTTATCTTAAAATATTGAAAGAAATTCATTTTGGTGACTGATGTCATTAAAGACATAAGAAATAATCTCTGTCCATAAATACTCAAACCATAGTTGAAATGGACCAAGTTTTTGAAACAAACTAAAGAGGAAATAATAGTGCTTCAAATCTATTTCTTGTGATTTCACCCATCTATTGAAGAAAGAAATAATACCATTTTCATACAATCCCTTACAGAAGATAGAACATGAGAGACTGTGGTAACTGCAGACAAATAATCTTTATTAAGTCCTCAAAACATTTTTTTGCCAAATTATATCTAGCAATATTTTAAAAAAGAATAACATATCGTGGTCAAGCAGAGTTTATCCTGAGATTATTTTTTACCAAATTAACATGCTAAAGAAAAAATCTTATAATTATCTCAGAAAATGCAAGAAAAACATTATCCATTTATGAAAAACTCAGAAAACTATGCATAGAAGAAATATTCTCTATTATCATAGAAGGCATGCACAAAAACTTTAAACCAACATCATAGTCAATGATAAAATTAAAAGCTTTTCTCTACTCAAGACACTGTTAAAAAATAAAAGTACAGTTACAGATATTGAAAGAAATATGTGAAAAACAGATATCTGACAAAGGAACCATGTTTAGATGACATATAGACTCTAAAAGCTCACACTAAAAAAAATCCATTAAAAATAAGAAAATGGTCTCAACAGTCGCTTTGCAAAGATGATATATAAACTGAAAATAACATGAATAGATGCCCAATACCATTAGTCATTAAGGAAATGCAAATTAAATTCCAAGGAGATACCATTTTACACATATTATAAGAGTTGCTAAGGTTTTAAAATAAAAAAAATCTATTGAAATATTTATAGAAGATTTATTTATAATTGCCAAAAGATAGAAACAATCCAAATTTCCTTACTTTTGTAAGGAACCAAGGTATATCCAAATATTACTCAGACATAAAAGTGAACACACCATTGATACTTACATAAATGCACCATAAATGCCCCTCAAATACACGGTGCTTAATACAAGAATCCATTTTTCAAAGACCACATACTGAATAATTTCATTTACATTATATACTTAAGACAAAACTATAGGTATGAAGAATAGATGAGTGATTGTCAGGCATCTGGAAGGACCAACTCTAAAGTGAATTCCTGAAATAAATTTTGAGAGCAATAGAACTTTTTGTACCCATGTATTGATGGATATATAACTATGTATTTCACAAAAACTGTAGATCATATATCACAAAGGTATAATGTCATTGTTAACTATATACTCTTACTTTATTTTATTTTATTTTTGTGGTACCAGGGATTGAACTCAGGGGCATTCTACCTCCAAGCTATATCCCCAGCCCTATTTTATTCTTTATTTTGAAACCGAGTCTCACTAAGTTGCAGAGTGCCTCACTATGTAGCTGAGGCTGGCTGCGAACCCGGATCCTCCGGTCTCAGCCTCCCAAATGCTGGGATTACAAGCGTGCGCCACCACACCCGGCTTACTCTTACTTTAAAAAGAACAAAAATTATTTTTTATATTTTAAAAGTCTGTGATAAGCTGAGAATATGTACAGTGCTAGAAAGACATAAGGCAAGTCCAGGAGAATTTATGGGGGAAAATGAATGCCAACTTAACAAGTGTAAATTAGAAGTCAGCAGAGATGGAATCCTAGAAAATGTGTGATGTCAACCCAAAATGAATAATCACACATGGCATTGAATAGTAATATTTAAGAATCTTAAAAATACTGGAATAAATAAAACCATTAAACATCTAAAGGGCATAGAAGTCATGAGAAATGGTCTGTTTTGAAAAACAAATCTCATGACTAACAACCTTGACAATTCTCTAAACATGTTTACTAAGTTAGAAAAGCAACGTATCGATATATTTCACTTAGACCTCTAGAAAATGTACCTGTAAATCTTGTTTCTAACAGTTTAAATACAAATACTTGTAGTCAGTATTAGAATATGGGTCCTTTTCAAGCAATTTACCAACATTTTGTAACTTTGCACATTTTATTCCATAAAAAAGATAGTCATTGCAGAAAGGTATGATGAGAGTATAGGTTTGTTGTGCAAAAGAGCTTATGGGAAAAGAAAAGGTAGTGAAGTGTTGAGAGATAATATTGCACATGAAAATAATTAATATCTCTATCTGTCTATCTATCTATCTATCTATCTATCTATCTATCTATCTATCTATCTACACACACACGTGTGATCAGAAAACATTAACAGTGCCCTGGTTACAAGTGTGCAAGAAGCACTGCAGTCCTTATGCAAGCAAAAACCATTCCTCTACCTACATATCTCTGTCTGCATTTGTTCACATGTGTGTGGATAGATTGTTAACATCATATCAATACTTTCCTAAAGGTTAATAGGTAACTAGGTTATACATTTTC
The DNA here is from genome assembly GCA_004027655.1 of Graphiurus murinus. Lineage (NCBI taxonomy): Eukaryota > Metazoa > Chordata > Mammalia > Rodentia > Gliridae > Graphiurus > Graphiurus murinus. The sequence goes on along the minus strand of PVLC010010291.1, from coordinate 37,325 downwards.
CATTCTACATTTATAACATTTTTTCCTATAGGAATCTGTAATGTTTACATAACAAGTTAATGAAAGCAACAAAACATACATTCCAATAATGCTCTTCTTTCTTAAGAGTAGCTCCTACTTAGCTTGAAATTTTTTATTTAAAAATATGACAAGAATATTTTAAAAGTCCACATTTTCAGCCGGGCGTGGTGGCGCATGGTTGTAATCCCAGCATTTGGGAGGCTGAGACCAGAGGATCCGGGTTTGAGCCAGCCTGAGCTACCTAGTGAGGCCCGCCACAACTTAGTGAGACCCTGTTTCAAAATAAAGAATAAAAATTAGGGCTGGGGGTATAGCTCAGAGGTAGAATGCCCTTAAATTCAATCCCCAGTACCGCAAATAATAATAATAATAATAATAATAATAATAATAATAATAAAAATAAAAAATAAAAGTCTACATTTTCTTCTTGCTGAATTTCCTGAAGGAATGAAAAGGTGCAAATTTATTAGTCCTGTGGCCTAAAAGGCCCTTGTATGTGTGTTTTCTCCTTTGATTGTCACAATAGTTACATGAATTATCAGTTTCCTCGAGCTGGGCAGAGTGGTGTGTGCCTATAATCTCAGTACGTGGGAAGCTGAGACAGAAGGATTGCAGGTTTGAGACCAGCCTCAGTAACTTAGCAAGACTCCCAGCCCTTGGAGGCAGTGGAGTTGGGGGTCCCTCGATAGGTGTGGATTGAGATGAGGTCGCAAGAATACCCTCACACCAAATGCAGTGAAGGAGCATATCTGTTTTATTCTTTTTCAGTTGTTACTTTACATTGTTTTTTTTACAATGAGGCATATAGAACAGGAATTTTTATAGACTTGTTTTTCCAAAGGTTATCCTCAACCAGTTAAGGTTACAACACATATATAATTTTTTTTCCATTAATTAAAATCTTTACAATGTTTTAGCCCCATTAAGCAGTGTTCTATCTTATCTCAGGTAGTTAGGGGGTTCCAGGTGGGACCAGGTAGTAGCTATTTAGGTAAACTAGTAAAGCCTGTTTCTAGACTAATGCTTGTAAAAGGTTAATGCATCAGTTTGTCTCAAGGCACTGCAAGACAAACCAATAAAAAGGGGGAAAATAACCAAAAAAAAGGGGGGAGGAAATGCCACAACACGTTAATAGCTGGATCTTGAGCAAGGCTCGGTCCGCTGGAGTCTTGCAAGGCAGATGATTCCAAAAGAAGGAATGCGTGGCATATCCCACTTTGCATTATTATATTCTGGAAATTTTGGGTGCTTTGGATTTTGCTTTTATATTAATTATAAAGGAAAACTTCTTAGAAACATGTGGCCTGACAGATACTGATCTCTTAGCTGAAAAAAAGCAGTGCCTCAAGACAAACCAATTCTCATACTGAGAAGTCAATATTTTTAGGACATATCAGTGGAGGGTTTACATAGGGAATAAGTGATAGATATGAAACTCAGGTTACTGTAAAATTTGGTGGCTGAGCAGAGTAATAAAATGAAGAAAACACAGAGTACAGGCTGCATCATATTCTAGGAGTTTTGATACTGTAGGAGGATGAGGGATTCTAACAAAGATATATTTTTCATTTCACCACTTTTTTTTACTCACTTGGATGTTTTCCCTCCTAGTGTCTGAATGTGAAATTAATAAAACCTCTAAAACTCCTAATTTGGGAGACAAAAGAATGTGAGAGGAGAATGATTTTTATTTGAACAAAATAATCAAATCATTTATGGAAATCAGAACTATTTCCGTATTGGGGATTTTTGTCCCTTAACAGTTTGCCATTTTATTAAGGAGTCATATATTCCATCAGAATGAGACACACATTCTCCAAGATAAGTAAAGGCAACATTATAGAACATTGGAAGATTTATAAATTCAAGAATATATGGAAAGTTTCAAAAATGTTAAGGTATCAAAACTCATCTTGCTGTTACCTTCGAGTCACTACAACTGACCAATGATAGCTACAAAGAGCAGTGGAAAGTTCAGGATAGAGATAGAGAAATTACGAGAAGCCATGAAAGGATCATGGCTTTAGGAATCAATGATGATTTTCAGCCTATTTTTCACTTGCCTTTATTAGTGACTTTTTATACTTTTATTGGTGCACTGTTATTGGATATCATAGTGGGATTCAATGCAATACATTCATGCCTGCACACATCATTTTGCCACACTGAGTGATAACTTTATCATGTCGAACATAGTATTCAGAACAAGGAATACGCCATATTATGAGTCTTCAGGGCCTGAGGTCAGCAGAGACTCAGTGAATGCTGGTACTGTGAAAGAAAGGTATGTTTAGTTGGTAAATGCGACATTGTAATTTTAATTTTAATTTTTATTATTAATTTATTGATGGATTGTAATTCTACAACATATGCATTATAATTACACAACATAATGAAATTCAAAGTGACACATTTGGGTATGAATACATCACTTGATGTGTTTCCCTTCAGATTCCACCCGGCTGGCTCCCTGATCCTCCCTCCCTATACTGATTAGTGAGATCCGTAGAGATGCCTTCACATAGGGACATAATATTATTTGATCAGGTTCCTTCTTCAAGTCTCATTTTGTCTCTCCTCCTCTCCCCTCCCACCCAAACCCCTTCCACTATTCTGGTCTTTCTCCTTTTTTACCTAAAGTTCCTTTTCTCTCCTACATTTCTATCTAGTTTTCACATATGAGAGAAAACATGTATTTCCTCAGACAGGCTGATCTCACTTAGCATAATGTTCTCAAGTTCTATCCATTTTCTTGCAAAGGACATGAATTTCGTAGTTTTAAATTTTCAAACAGAAAAAAGCAATTGACAGGATTTAAGGCTTATGGGAGAAATCTTTTATGTATGACATTGTTATAGATGATGTATTAGCAATTTCAATCAAGACTTCCAATGCGTAGACCAAACTGATGTTTGCGTACTAATGCTAAGAAGTGTGACAAAATCTGTGAGTAAACAGCTGATCCTATATAGGCACTAATATATCAAATACTGGGAAAATGTTTCCAACCACTGCAGATGTTCTCAAATCAAATATGATTTCTATAAAAATCGTGTGAAGCTCAAAAGAGAAGCAAGTGAATTTGCACCATTTGTGAAAGAATCAAATAATTTATATGAGAATATGGTAATGTCATGTATCAGAAAAATATGCCTATTTGGACTTAACAAATATCAGTGTCAAAAAAGGCAAAATGGTACAGGAATTATTATAAAAAAATACTTGTGAGCATTAGGATAATTGTCACAACATTATACACTGAAATAATCTCACTCAGATACAAAGAAGCAATTTTGCAAAAAGAAAATAAAAAAGAGAGAGGTAAATTTGTTTGTTGCAATGGAAATTAAAATACCTTAGGGATAATAAAATGACAATTTGACAGAGATCTTGCTACTAATTCATATTATTTTTATCAATATAAAAACATAATCCAAGTATTGCAGCAAGATAATTAAAATGTTTAATTTTGAGTCAAGTTTCTTTAAACTTGGTGCCTAAAAGCTCAATGATATTTAAGTCTTACTGAAATACAGATGTCCTAAAATATCTTACCAACTGGATATCAGTTGTATTGATCTAATCAGTAACCATGTCATCAGTATTTTCAAAGGCAGTTTTATAATGTATGCTTTAACAGCATTATCGATGTGAAATTATATTAGACAGTAGACATGAGACTTTCTTGGGGGGAATATTAAAGTAGAATATTATCCCAAGGAAAGCATGATTCACAGGAGAAACCCAGGCACATTTGAAGTTGCATTAATTTACCTACAAAATATTTTGAGACCCTCATCAACTTAGTGAGACACTGCTTCAAAATAAAAAATAAAAAGGGATGGGGGTGGTAGCTAAGAGGTAGATTGCCACCCAGTTCAACCCCAGTACAAAAATATTTACACACACACCTTCAAAGGTGTTCTTGGTTCAAAAGTTCTATTGGGCACATTTATAGGATAAATTAGGGTATTTTGAAAAGGATGTATGATGCAGTGGGGGAGATGGAAACTTTTTATTCAAATGAATATTCATTTTTCAAAGACTTTTAAAGCTCTCGACTAAAATTTCACAAGTTTCTCCCAAACTCATCTTTGGTTTTGAAGTAATGACAAATGAAATCAGGCTGACTCATCTTTCATAATGCTTCTCCATCTGTCGCTTTTCTTGGGGCTTGACTGCCTAGAGCTTGAGCTCATACCTGGATGCCTGCAATCCTGGGAGATAAATTCCCTAGGAGTCCTTAGCCCATGCTTTCTGAAGACAAAGGCACAAATGAATCATTTAAAGCGGAAGTGTAATGTGAGAAGAGCAGATAACCCTGGTAATGAGCAATAAAGACTGAAAACATTTTTTTTTTTTTTTAGAGACAATGGTGTGAGCAAAGGAATCTGGGAAGAAGCAGCCTGAAAGGTAAATGGAAAGTCAGGAATTATGTGGAAAGGCGACTAAAACCTCAACAATAGTTTTGAAATATAAGACTCAATCACATGGAAGTCATTGACTAAATTTGCAAAGGCCATTTTGGTAAAAGGTTGGAGACATAAAAACCAATGGAAGGATTTAGAAAATGCAGTGTTTATACATACATGAAGAACATGCAGGGGCACAACTCTTTTCAGAGGGTATCATGGAAGGGAGGCCCGAGGAAGTGGGAGTGACATTCCAGAGAGAGCAAAAAATGTTTCAGTCATGAGAGAAAGCTTGAAGCTTTAGTATTAGGAAAGAGAAAGTATGTATAGGAGACACATAGGCAGGCAGAAGTCATTGGACTCTTACATGCTCAGGAGAGAATTCACCACTGGGGCATCAACCTCAACATCAGGAAAGAAAGAACACAGGTAGATAGAGGTAAGTGGGTAAGTGTGTAGATTTAAGAAATGTTTTTAAATTGAAAATCCCTTGCTCTATCAATACTTGCTAATGAGTCGTTTCAAAGGCTTCAACCAAAAGAATCCCATATATATTACATTTTTAACATCACATGTTGTATCTTTATGTAAATATACAAATCCAGTTGTTCATATCCCAGAAAGTACTGGCTGTAACTATATTCTTCCCATTTCTTTCCAATGTTTCCTCCTCTCTGAGCTGGATCCATGCTGCAAGCCTAAGTCAAATGTTTCCCTCTGTATGAAGTCACCTTTTCTTGGACACAAATCTTTGTCTCCTGTGAATCTGCTAAGCACTCACTGATTGGAGAGGGGAAAAGACTACAGACATGTTAATAGTTTAACTTTTAAATTAAATGGGCAACACTATAGTGTTAGTAGACTATTAGCCTGTCTCTGGGGTGACAGGGTTGCTTATTTGATTTAAAAGTTAAACTATTAGCATGTCTGTAACACCAGTACTTGAGAGGCTGAGACAGGAGGATCACAGGTTCCAGACCAGCCTTATCAACTTAGATAGACTCTTAGCAATCTAGCACCCTGTTTCAAAACAAAATAAATAAAAAGGGCTGGGAGTATAACTAAAACAATAAATCACCCCTGGGCGTAATATCCAGTATCACAAAAAAAAAATGTAAAATGTTAAAGTATTTGTTTTAGAGAATGGATAGGTAGAAACTCAGAAAGACTTTGAAGAAATAGAGATAAGCACATAATTAGTGCGATGCACAAACCAGGCAGGAGAAAATAGCTGCTTGAACTAAGAAAGGAGAGTGGTAGAAGTGCGTGAACAGAGAAACCATCAGAAAGTGCATTCAAATCGTCATCTCTGTTAAGAACAGACTGTGGGGAATATCTGAGAAGGAGTAAAGATAATTCCCATATTTCTGGTTTGTAAGTTAGATAACCAATAATATTTACTATGTGTGTAGTGAGTTAGGGAAGACTGAAGAGCTTATCATGGGCCATGATAACTTTTGTGTGTGTGTGTGTGTTACATGTCGGTGAAAAATCCAGGCTGAGGACATAGATTTGGGGGTTATCACAGTCTACTATTTAATTATTTCACACCTATTGATTTGAATATGTTCACCAAGAAGAACATATGTTCCTAAACAAGAAAGAATTAAAGGCACAGAAAATTTAAAAAAGGAACCTTGAAATGGGGATATGAATAAAGATTTAGAGGTGTAGGAGGAGAAAGGAGTAATGTCAGGAAATCAAGAGAAGGCAGTTTTGAGGAGAACAAATTAAATTGACAGTGTCGTTATTGTATAGAAAATGACTAAGGACAATTCGCAGCTGATTGCCTTGATAAGGATAATTTCAGTGGAGAGTCGAGAGCAGATGCCATGTTTACATGGGATACATTGAAAGGATGGCCATGATTGAGAGATGTAATACATGTCTTCTTTTTCTTTTCTTTCTTTATGTTTTTGGTACTGGGGGTTGAATCCAGGGACATTCTACCTTTGAGCTATTCCCCTAGCCCTGTTTTATTATTATTTATTTAAACAGGGTTTCACTAAGTTAATGGGGGTCTTGATGAGTTGCTGAAGCTGACCTTGAACCTGTGATCCTCCTGTTCCAGCCTCCCAAATTTTGGGATTACAGGCACGTGTTATCATGCTTGTCTGTCTTTTATTATCTTATTGCCAGTCACCTCCAAATACACTTTCCAAACACATGCTTTGTGATAAACAACATCATTCCTTAAACATGTCTTCTTTAACCTGAGCACAATGTTCAACTTTCGTAGCAAAGGACACTGGAGGGAGTTGCAAAACATCCCCCTTTTAACTATAGAGGCTGGCTAGGTAGATGTGAAGACATACAGTGAAGCCAGCCCAAGTCACAGTCCCCAGATGTGGTCCCTTGGAGAGCTTGTAGCCTTGGCCAAGTGACGACCTTTCTATATCCCAGTCCACTCTGAGGCCAGAGTCCTATCCATTCTGTGCAGTGTCTACCATCACCAACTCTAGAGCTCTCCCCGCACACCATGCCACCAAGCACTGACGGCACGCTTCCATCCAGCACTCTAAGGAGTGGGTATATTAGTTTTCTATTGCAGCTATAACAAATTACCATAAATTTAGTGACTTAAATTTGCTTTTCAGATTTCTTCAGGTAGAATTAAATATGTGTGACTGGGCAGAAGTCAAGATGTCATCAGGGCTGGATCCTTCTGGAGGCTCCAGAGGAGAATCCATTTCTCTACCTCTTCCAGCTTCTGGAAGCCGTCTGTGTTCCTTGGCTCATGGTTTCCCTCTCTGTCTTCAAGGTCAGTATCTCTCTCTAACCACAAGTGAGAAAGGCTCTCTATTTCTAATGTCTCAAGTTATTATAGAGGACTCACCTGGATAAACCAGAATAACTTCTTCATTTTAAAGTTGTTAGTTTAATCATACCTGAAAAGACCTTTTTGCCATGTATTGCAATATATTTATAGGTTCTGGGAATTATAATGTGAACATCTTTGGGGGCAGATCCTTTATTTTGCTTGCCCCAGCAAATTATTATTTACCCAGTAACTTCAGACTAGGTCTGGCTAAAGCAGAAAACTTCTCTGCTCTATGATGAGCCAAACCACACCTCCTACAAAGAAGTCTGAACACTTTCCAAGCTTTCTTTTGTTAAGTACTTTCAGCCCTATGCTACCATATCTTATTCCTTGATCCTACTCAGTATTTCTTTATATTAAGCTTCTCCTGCTTAACTTTCTGAGTAGTTTCTATCTCCTGCTTGGACCTGGACTGCTATAGTTTATCTGAATACATTTTACAAAATCGATCCATGGAAAGAAAAGAAATAAAACTATAACAGAAAGAATGGAGGAAGAGCCAAGGATATCAGGTGTGATTCTGCTTGTTTTGACTTGGAGAAAAAAAATTATTATCCTGGTAAGTTGAAGGAAAGAATCAACACGGAAATAGGAAAGAGACTAGAAAGAGAACTACTGTCTTGAAGATGGGAGACACTAGAATCTATTTGAGAGATTGAAAATGCTGTTAACCGTGAGAATTTTTGTTAATTCCAATTTACAAGCTCTATCATCAGAGATTCTAATTAAATTGTTCTTGAGCATAGCTCAAACTTCAGTTTCTTTTTTTTTTTTTTTTTTTCAAACTTCAGTTTCTTTGATGGCTAGTAGCATGGGGGCAAGAAGGGGGATATCTATCTACAGGCAAATACATAGACATAGGGGACTAAAATGTTAATGAATTTCCCTATGATTATCTCATTTTTCTTGAGAAATTGAAGGCAATATTATATGTTGATAATGAGGCAGAAATCATAAAATGACTTTGGACCTTTAACGAAACCCACTATAATAAAAGTATAAACAAATTTACAAACTCAATGTTTAGTAATATCGATCCAAAGAAACATGAAACGGTACTTCACTTTCTAAGAAATTCATTCTTTAGTTAACAGGTTGGACAAAATGATAAAAATACTGAATAGAATATGTTAAGTTTATAAGAAATCTTGGAGACAATAAAAAACAATTGGAGTTTAGAGGAGAGAAAGGGCTGTGGCTTGCATGAGGAGCTAAGTTTTCAACATGTAGACATTAGCCTGGCCTTAAAAAGACATGTCAAAGGATGAACACAAACATTCTTGATGCTGAGATGAACATACATCCTACTTAAGTGTTTCTGAACAAATTTGCCTAGCTAGAGTAGAAAGTTTAATTAATTGTATTATTCATGTGTATGTGTGGTCCTGGAAATTGAACTCAGGAGCGTTTTATCTCTGAGTCATAGCAGCAGCACCAGAACTATTTTATTTTTTATTTTGAAAAAGGGTCTTGCAAAGTTACTGCATACTGGCCTTAAACCTGGGATCTTCTTGTCTCGGCTTTTCAAGGACTGAGATTACAGGTGTGTGCCACACCTGGCTTAGAGTAGAAGGTCTTAAAGGGGCTACTTTAAGAGTTTGAATATGATGTTTTAGGCTAGATTTCGTTTTTATATAAGACTCAGATGCAATATTTTAAGGGAGAGTGTAGCTACCACACTAAGGAGTTTGGATTTGCTCTGGGTGATGAAAACCCACTGAAATGTGCATTGTCCTCCTCCTCTTCCCTGCCTTTGGCAACTCTGGTCAGTATTGACAGTGCATGGCAAGTTGCTCTGTAGCCTCTCCATGGGGTCCTGGAGACATGAGGTGTGGGTTCATAATCAGGCAGAGCATGCTTTTGAATGCAAAATGTACCTGTCAGGATATGAAAGGCCGAACTGCAACATAAGCACTTTACTAGAGTTAAAGGTGGGGGAATGATTTGGAACATCACATAATTCTTTCTCTCTTCTTGGTACCGTGTCTGTTTTGTTCTTTGGCTTTATGTGGGGCTTTATCTTCCTCCTTCTACTAAAAAAGTCTATGATTCTTACCGCTTTCCACAAAAAGGAAAACAGATGCAGCCAGAGCAATGGAGTTAATCCAGCTTTTGCCAGATATTCAGAAATTCAAATTTGCAAAGACTTTTTTACACCTACTCTTGCAAGAGAGAACACTTGATTTTCACAGTAAAAACAAAAGTTTGGAAGGTTACCCAAAGAATCAATCTTGAAATGAGGGTAGGGGAAGAAAAGAAAAAATAGGATATTACTTGTGGTATTTAAGTGCTAACCCACACACAATGGGCTGAATGTTGGGGTCCCCTACCCAGTTCATATGTGAAAACCCCAAGTATGTTTTGGTATTTGGAGATGAGGCCTTGGAGAGGTAAGTAGGTGATGAGGGTGGACCTCTCACGGTGAGATTACTAGCTTGATCATAGGAGACACCAGAGAACTGGTTTCCTCTCTTTCTTCACTCTGCCATGTGAATACACGGTAAGAAAGCCACGTGCAAGACAGGAAAGGACTCTCACCAAAATCCATCCATGCTGGCACCTCAATCTTAGACTGCAGCCCCCAGCGTTGCGAGAAAAAAAAATTGCTAATGTTTATGTCATCCAGTCTGGGGCAATTTCTATGCAAGCATAGACAGATTAAGGCACCACCAGAAGGGGGACACCCCTGAGACCGGATGGGAGGTTGTCAAAATTAAAGAGAAAGAAAAGAAAATGTGAGATGGAAGATTTGAGATAGAAGGATCATGACTAAGGATCATGACTAAGGATTTAATTACTAGTTGAGGTGGAACAAAAGCAGATACGTTTGGGTGAATCAAAGACCATCAGATTGATGTTTCTCTTCCCTGGGCATATCCTTCCAAAGAGGTCTTAAATTCCAAGCATTGCTTCCAAAGTCACATGGAAATGGACAAGGAGAAATGACTGAGTTGGGGGTCCGGGTGGGTGATCCTGGAAACAATTCTGCCTCTCTTGTTTTGTGCAATAGCAATGATCTGAGCACCAGTGTGTGCTTACTCCTGAGAGAACACATATGTTTTCCAAGGGGGAATAGTTTTCAAAAGTATATTTTTAGTGAAATTAACTTCCAGATGCTCAGTTTCTGAATGCACTTCCTCCACATTTTGATTTTTCTAAAAAACACTCCCCCACCACAATAGTCATTCTCTTTTAAAAAACAAGAATATATTGTTTTGTGTATTATCCCAGTTGTAAAAATGTCTGGGACACAAAGAAAAGGATGATTGAAACTCTTGGTACTCCTGTTGAAAAGTTAATTGCTCTACTAGCTGGATCTTTTAAATTCTTTCATAAATCAGATGACTATTTAGTCTTAATATTCAAAAAGTTAGGTATCATCTATAGAATTATTTATTGCTAAATTATTAAAATACTTTCTATATCACTATGCTAAATTCGTTATATAACAAGGGAAGCATAAAAATTGAGTGATATCCAGGTGTAGTGGAGTACACCAATAATCCCAGTACTTGGGAGGCTGATACAGGAGGTTGTCGAGGCCAGCCTCAACAACCTAGTGAGACACTGTTTCAAAATAAAAAAAAAAAATTAAAAAGGGCTGCCTGGGATGTTGCACAGAGGTAGAATACCCCCAGGATCAATCCCCAGTACCACAGGCACACAAAATTGCATTGTTGTAATAAAACCACTGTTATTTCCATGAAATTATGTATGTGGATACAATCTGAAATTTTACATCTACAAACATTTTTAAATTAATAGAATTATTATTCTTGTTTCATTCAATAGTGTGTGACATTTATCCATAATTTTTTGAAATAATTAGAAAAAATCTCATCTCATCACATTTTACCTAATAAATCTCATCGCATTTTATCTAATGAATATGCATAAAATTTTAGAATATAATTGGACAGTAATAACAATGAAATAGATAACTATAAAGAAAGCCATTCCTTTAACATTTAGAGCTTATGGAAACAAAAAAAAAATCTTCTGTTAATAATCAAGTATGATAGAGTAAATCAGAGTTTGCACAAAGGCTAATTTTGCATAAAATCAACACAAAGTTTCAATATTACATCAGTAAGCGTCTACTTCTTCACTGATCTGGAGCAGCTAGAGTTTGGCATGGTGATGCTGCTTATCTTGCCTTGTCTTGCTCACACATCTGTGTTGACTGGATGCTATCTGATCTAGGCTGGGATGACTGGGGACGCTCAGCTTCCTTCAGGTGTCCTGGCCCCTGTAGTAGAGTAGCTCTAGCAGAAGCACAAGGGAGAGGGCAATCCCAGTCACTCAAGAGCTTCACAAGCCTCTGTTATATCACATGAACCAATGTCACATTGATCAAAGCAAACTAACGCCAGAGTCTACATGGAAAGGTAGCGTAAATTACATGGCAAAGCATTAGGGCTGTTTCTACTGTCTACCACAGGATGGTCATGAAAAGACTTCAGAGATTACAACATAGGAGAATAAATCAGTAGGGAAAATAAAGGGGAAAAAAATGAACTCAGAGGGAAGAGAACCAAGATGGAATTTATGACTTTTAAAGAAGAGCTTGTTCAATTTTTTTTTTAAATATGAGTGATAGAGGATGGGTATCAAATCCTTATGAATTTAGATTGCATTGGATATATTTTTAAAAGTGATATAGCAGTTCTATTTTAAAATGTCAATATTTTCAATATGCTAAAATTATATCCTTCGCAACTATTAAAACTTATGATGAAACTAAACTAAAAAAAATGTTATGAGTAGTGAATAGATCTCTAAAATTATCTTAGGGGGTATGTGAGCCAAATAATTTGAATTACACTGAAATGAATTTCCAGAACACAAGGAGATTATGAAATTTCTGTGAGACTGGTGAATTGGAAGAGACCTGGGTCAGATCAAAGCTCATCATATTTGGGAACCTCATGATAAGGAATGATGAGATCAGCAAGGTCAATAAGACTCTTGTGGTAGGTCATAGTCTGACTAGTTCTTGGTGAAACTTACATATAAGACTTCTGTGCCCTTTGAAGTGTTTCTACATTATGTTAGCAAGCATGTAGGCCTTATGGTTTAGCTAAAACTTGAACACCAGAAATTCCAGAATTAGACAATAGGTCTGGGTATTCAATTCATAGATGACTTAAAAAGTATAGGAAGTTAGAGATTGGAATTGTATGTGCATGACATGATCTCAAAGATTGGCAAGAGGAAAAAGCCCAACATATGAAATCTCATTATGGAGCCGTATTCTCTTAAGAGTAACTATTATAATGGGTATCATCTGCCAACTCAGATACAAAAGTTCAGGCCTTTTCATTCAGCAGTGCCAGTATAGGACATTCATTGAACAAGGTGACATCATAGGGGCTACAATGACGACTGGGAAAATGGCTAGAACCAACAGGAAGAGCATCTCATGCAGAGGATGGCACTAGGACCATACACAGCCACCCAGGAGGCTTTAATGGGTTCTCCCTGAATCCAGGCAGCATCTTGGGAAGAAGCAGGGGAAAGGAAGCTTCCTTGAGAAGTGGGTTACTGTCTGAGTTATTAACCACAAAAATGATTAAAGAAGAGGCAGATGTTTTAATTAAAATATTAAATGGTTTATGACAGCTACTTAAATGTACACTTGAGAGCAAAATATAATCTGATATAGGAAAATTCATGTTTTACATTTTTATACTTAAATTCTAATGTACTTACAGTGAGTCAACTAAGAATAATTAAGATTTGTGAATGCAAAACATTTAAATAAATTAAATAATTCATTTCAAATAATAATTCAGAGATATTAAGATCAAGTTTATAGTAGTTTCTTTCAAATATTTTGGATAGCTGAAGATTTGATACAATAAGGAAATAATACCAAGAATCAGTAAATGGAATGGCATCAAATTGAAAAACTTCTGCTTAGCAAAGGAAGTAATCAAGTGCCTAAAAAGAGAGCCTACAAGATGGGAGAAAAACTTTGCCAGCTACTCCTCCGATACAGAATTAGTATTTAGAATATATAAAGAACTCCAAAAACTTAAGACTAAATAAAACACCCATTCAAAGGGGGTAATTGAACTGAATAGACACTTCTCAAAAGAAGAAATATAATTGGCTAATAAATACAGGAAAAATGTTAAATGCCATTAGCAAGCAGGGAAATGAAAATCAAAACTGCACTGATATTTTATCTAACTACAATTAGAATGGCAATCATCAAGAATACAAACAATAAATGCTGGTGAGGATGTGGGGAAATAAGAATTCTTACATGCTGTTGGTGGAATTTTAAATTAGTATATTCACTATGGAGATCAGTATGAAGTTTCCTCAAAGAAACTAGGAATGGAACCACCATATGACCCAGTTATATTACCCTTTGGTATCTTTCCAAAAGAATTAAAGTTAGACTGCTATAAAGATATATGTATATTCATATTTATAGCAGCACAATTCACAATAGCTAAATTATGTAATCAAACCAGGTGTTCATCTACAGATGAATGGATAAAGTGTATATATACACGCAATCGTATTCTACTAATCCATAGAGAACAAAATTGTATCGTTTCCAGGAAAATGGATGGGACGATTATGCTAAGTGCGATCAGCCATTCTCAGAAGGTTGAGAGTTAGGTATTTTCTCTCACATATGGAAACTAGAGAGAAAAATAGGAAACAAAGGGTCTTTTGATAGTGTAGTGGAAGGGGACTAGGGGAGGGAGTTGGGAAGAGAAAAAGGAGGGTTGAGCAAAGAATCAATATAAGTAATATTATGGTAATATGTGAAGGTATCACTACCATTTTCACTAATACATTTGGGAAGGGAGGAGGGGGCAGCAGGGTAGAAATAGAAGGAAATATACCGAGAGCTGCATGCTTGTATGTTTTTACCACATTGAACCTTGCTATGATGCATAATTGCAATTTTTAAAAACTTCATATACATATATAATTTTTATATATAAGATATGTATAACTACATATGTTATATAGATTTTACAGATATATGTGAATATATATGCATGTATATATAGATAGCTATATACATATATATATATATATCTTAAGATATAAATTGTCCATCCAGATGGGCAATTTCTTATCAAGTCATTATAATCTATAATCTAGATTGTGGACTGCTTTCATCTACTAATGTTTGTAAATGTGTGGTGTCCAGTTTTGATGGAAAAACTAAATTACACAAGTGCCAAGATTTATTCCTGCCTGGAGCAAGTAAATTAACTAAATGATTTCTCAATTTTCCTTCCAAATCCTATGATTTAATGAGGTTGTGCAAAAAAGATAACTGAACACAAAATGCTGTCAACGTCGAGCATTTTCCTTTACAATGTGGCTTAGACCCTTGAAAGTAAGGGAAGTGTGACCTTTTCCAGTGAAGGACTGTGTGACTCATTACATGTATTCATGAGGCACTTGCCAGAGCCCATTAGAGCAATCACTTAGGTCTCTTTGTTGTGAGGTCAGAAAGACAGGAATGGAAAAGAGTTTGTATTTATTTTCTCAGACTGGCTTGAAGAAGAGACCCAAGAATGAATGTGCCAGGATAAAGGAATAATGGATCTTTGTCAATCACAATCATCGGGAGCATAAATCATAACATCTCTTTGAACAGAGATGATTTAATATGGAGATTTAGCTAGTCTTTAAAATTCTAGCTATATTAAATGAAAAAGCAAAACAAAAACAAAAAGGCATGAACAATATAGTACCTGCAGGAAGCAGCTACTACACTTAGGGCTGAGAAGATAACGTGGAGAGGTCCTCTGAGTCCTCCAAAATCAGATCTTCTAGGAAGGGATGCTGAAGAATGGGTTTAGTGTGTCTGAGGTTGGTTCTACCAGTGTTAGGTAAATTCCATACTAGAGTAAACTGCTGTTTCTGCAGTGAACTGTGGATTACGTTGTAAGACTGTGGTAAAACAACACTGGTAGGAGCAGGAAACAGGAAGGAACAAGTCACTTCTTCCTCTCCAGTTTCCGGGGTTCCCTCTAGCACCCCCTACTGGCACCCTTGCAAAGTTGATGACCCAAGTGTTACCCATGACTCCAACTGTTATGAACATACCTATGCTTGCTCCTTTTAGAAATACCTGTTGACTATCTGGAAATGTGCAAAGACACAAAAACATATGCACTGGATTTTGCGCCGGGCATGCTTTCTTTTCTCATCCAGCTGACAATACTTTCCTTTTCCTCTATTGTTTGTACCACAGGCTCAAAAATGAACAGGAAAACGTGTTCTAAGAAGATTCAAAGACATTCTTTCCAGACGTATGAGGACCTTGAAAGTTAAAGGTTTAAGAACCGTTAGCAAAATCACAGACCTAAACTATGGTAGAATTAAAGTATTTTGATCCATTAACCCTTAATACATAGGAATTTCCATTATACAATATTATCCTACCTAATATCAATCTAAAGAGTTTTAGTACCATAAGCATTGTGGATATTAATTAGAATTGTGCCTTGATATAAAGGTGCAAACTAAGTTGAGCGTTACCATGCCATGGAACACTGCCATTTCCATTTTACTCCATGCTCATAGGACAAAGAAGTTAAATAGTAGGCCACATCAGCTGTTACGGTCCCCAAAACTGCAGGTCTCTCTCTTACTCTGTCAATAAAAAAATGACTTAAGGAAGATATATATTATCAAATATTATACAGAGGAACGAGGAGACATTTTAATTAATTTAGCATAACTGGCTCTAGAGGGCCAGGTACACACAGGTGCTTAATAAGATGGAAAGGACATAGCCCTATTATCAAGGAATCCACATGATCCCTGAGTCAAAATCATGATGGATAAAAATAATCCGTAAAGTAGCAAGCTGTTACATTAAGAGGGACACAAAATGTCATGAAGTCGGGAAGAAGGACACCAGAGATTTCTGTGCTGCCTTACACAGGAACCAAGCCCTCTTCTCATTTGTTTCAGTTGTAATGCCTACTAAAATCATGATATCTACCTCCATAATTAGACATCATAAAACAACTCCCAAATTATTAGGGACAATTTTCACTTAGTTATAGAACCGGTGCTATGACTCTCCACAACAAACAGCAGACTTTCTTTTTTTATTGCAGTACTGGGGTTTGAACTCAGGGGCATTCTACCTCCGAGCTACACCCCCAGCCCTATATTTTATTCTTTATTTTGAAACCGAGTGTCACTAAGTTGCAGAGTGCCTCACTAGGTAGCTGAGGCTGGCCACGAACCCGGATCCTCCAGTCTCAGCCTCCCGAATGCTGGGATTACAAGCGTGCGTCACCACGCCCGGCTAAACAGCAGACTTTCACAGGTAGATTAAGGTTCACACACAAATTCTGAAATTGGCCTGGGGTAAACCACTTACAATGGAGATACCCTCTGTCTACAAGCCTTTACCTAAACTATTTAGCAGAAGAAATTATACTGCAGCCAGTTTAGTGCTTTTCACATGAAAAAAGAATCAATGTGGACTTCTAAGGCCATGGAAAAAATGTAGTGACTTAACAGATTAGGAGAGAAAGAAAAAGAACTCAAAGAAAATGGGAACAAGTGGCCTTCCAGGAAAACCCATTTTATCTTATGTGCTGTTTATTTTCTTCTATATGCAAGAGAACTAGACCGTATGCCAGAATGTAAATAGAATATTATATTTAAATGGTCAAACATATATATATATATATATATATATATATATATATACACACATACATGTTATAGTCATATATAAGGTAGAATATATACATATATATCATGTTATAGTCATAGAAATTAACAATCATTATTGCTTAATGATCTCTAAACAACATCAAATAGATATTCTCAAAATAGAACCAAATTTACAATAGTCTTCATTGCTTCTTGCTCCCTCTCTTCTTTCTGTCGCTGTCTTTGTCTCTGACCCTCTGCTTCAGGGTCTCATTCAAAATGCACAGCAACCTGAAGGCAGAGAATTCTACATTTTCAGATACCAGAGTTCCATTGGGATTAAACCTGTGGTTATTCCATGCCAGTATACCAAATTAGAACTTCAGAGCCGGGTGTAGTGGTATATGCCTCTCATCCCAGTACTTGGAAGGATGAGACAGGAGGATTGCAAGTTCTAGGATAGCCTCGGCAGCTTAGAAAGACAATGGAACTCAGCAATAAAAAAGAACAAAATTATGTCATTTGCAGGAAAATGGATGGACCTGGAAAACATTATGTTAAGTGAGATAAGCTAGCCACAGAAAGTGAAGGGTCATGTTTTCTCTCATATATGGAAACCAGGGAGTAATTGGGATCTAAGAAGGACTTGAGATAATGCAGTGGGGCGAGGGAGGTTGTTTGAGGGATGCAGGGAGGCAGAATAGCAATGCCAATCTCAGTATCTTGTGAAGGGAGGAGTGGAGATGAACTCAAGGGAAGTCCCACTGAGAGCTGTGTGCACGTATGTCGCTCTCTCTGTGAACTACAATATGATGTGAGACTACCATGCACCAATAAAAATATAAAAATAAAATAAGTCTGGGGGTGTACCCTGAAGGTAAAATGTTCCTGGGTTCAATCCCCAGAACCACACACACACAAAATTTTGAACCTATATCTTCCAGAAATCAGAAACAAATGGCTTATAGCTGATCCTGAATTGTGAACAGGAAAGACAACTCAGCAATAACTTAAGACTTTTTTTTTTGCGTATGTCAACCTATGCAGACCCACTATCACATAAAATTCCCCATGTGTGTCTCCAGCAATCAGCCTTAAAACTGATGCTAATCTAGGGATATGTACAAATAAACCAGGCTGAAGCCTGGGCAATTACCTTCTTGATTCCTGCTTTCAATAAGCTCTTAAAATATTGTTTATTACTTGAGCCATTTGGTGATAAATGCAGTTCATTCAGTGCGTCCTTTAATTAATTAGTTTGCTTTCTATGCTATTTATGGAGACAGGAGTATATCCATTAGCCCTTTGGGAGTTCTCTTGCATGCAGCCTGTGAAAAAGGCATGGCACTTAGCCCCGGAAAGTGCTGGCTCCTGGGAAAGCAATTTGATCTTCAATAGGCAGCAGAAGATCTTCCCAGGCAATCAGGTTTCCCTCTGGCCCCAAAGAGAAAATAAATAACTACTGGATTGTGCTTCCCTTGAAATGTCTATAGTTCTACTACAATTTCCATCCAACACAACATGCATTTTGTCGGGCTATGGTTCAGCCATTAGATTGCTAATTAAGTTAACAAGTGCTGTGTGCGACTTAATTTGGCAACAAGCTATCTTATAGACTGTTCAATAAGAAAAGAAGCATTTCTGTAATGATTCTGTTTTTAAGCTTGGAATTAAGCTAAAAACCATAATGATCCTGTGAAGGGATGTCTGATACATGTGTTCAAAGTACAGAAGATGCGAATATACGATTTTACACATTGGATACTCAGACCTTTCATTTACAGCTTTACTGGGCAGTGTAGCTGGAACAGGGTAATTAACTATGTATATTTTTAATTCATCATAATTCAAATTAAATGTGTTTCCTTGCCCAACTTTCATCTTGCAGCTGTCATTCCGTACAACTGAAAATTTACTTTTAATAATGAATTTCCACTGCAGTTGGTTAATTGTGGATTTAATTTATCTTCTTATTACCCTCTGTTGATATTGGTCTTCTCCAGTTTCTAGAAGGTAAAAAAGAAATACTTTGGTTCATTTATGCAATAAAATTTATTGAGCATCTCTATATGATAGGTAGACTGTGCACTAGGCTCTCAGGATTCAGAGGATAAAATTATGCAAATAGTCGGTGTTCCATACAGGCTCCAAAAGGATAAATGTGTGTTTATTGCACCGAAGAAAATAGTTTGGAGAGGAATATACCTGCAGATCAGTGCTTAGGTATATGATGTTTAAATATACCAAAAGTTTACTACCAAAATCAAAAAAAAGAAAGAAACAAACAAACAAACTTAAACCTAGGTGAGCTAGTTTGCTTGTTCATTTGTGAAGGTGAAGACTTGACCAATTTATAAGTCTCTTTCGGCACATATACTGAATAATCCAAACTCCTTCATGAGTTCCCTTCAACCAAATGCTATTTCTTCAATCTGGAACTTCTGTCTCTTTATCTTGCCCAGTTCTCCATATTAAAAGATGACTCAATAAAGTATTGTGTAGTTAGCTGGATTTCACCAATATCGATCTCCTTGTTTTGTTAATGCGCAGTAGTTTTGTAAGATGGTACCTCTGAGGAAAGCCAGGAACTGAGTATATGAGATCTCTCCATGCTATTTTTGGAACTTCTTGTAAGTCTTCAATACTTTCAAAATTAAAAGTGTTCTTAAACACTACCCAAACTTCACATCTCAAAAACTGAAATCAATCTCTCCTTCCCTACCCTCTATCATAACATTTTGACTGCATGGCTGTTAGCTACAAATCCACAGGCCTCTCTTGATTTTGACCTCTGAGAGATTAGATCTGGCTTGTATTTATCTCCACATCCTCTGCAGACCTTAGAATAGTTGCTTTTCTAACCCAGGTTCATTCAATTAAATTCAACCATCCAGGTTCAAGACGCTGGTTAAAACATTTCCTCGCCTCTCTTATCTCATCAGGGAAGCTCTGCCTTCTTTCCCAACTTCCCTTTAGCAGCATCCAACAGAATCTGTATGCAGAACACGTGGAGGAATACTGTTTACATACTCATTTTCTCAAAGTGCCTACCAGTAAAATGTGACTGGTAGTAACATTCACCTGGTTACCACGGACAAAGAAAGTTAATTAACAACAACGGCAGAGTGTGGTACATAAATAATGACGTGATAGAAATAGGGGTTGTGCTGTATAAATATTCAGGTCCTGCAATATCCTGTTCTGGATTTGTTTTCCAAATGGAAGACAATTAAAATAACGCACACTCCTATTTAGTTCTGAAGATGTTTTTGCTGAAGCTTATTTTGAAACCTTGAGCCTCTAACATTAAAACATACACACATAGCATGGATATATAAAGATTAACAAGACAAGAAAGGGCTCCAAAAGGACCTTTCTACCCACCTACGACTGGCATTCATTGGTAGCAGTTTGTAGCAGTTGAGATCACCCATCTGTGGCTGCTAAGGTAAAGACTACTATGTCTATATATTTTATTATATGCTAAAGATAGATCACTATAAATTATGAAAATGTGATTTCAGTAAAACCGACCAAAATGCAAAACAAACCTTAAGTCAGACTCCACCGTGGTTTGAGAGCATAAGTAAGCTAGTGAAAGAAAAAAAAGGTAATATCAAGGACAGAAATTTGCAAAAGCTAATAAAAAAGTTAATTGTTTATACCATGTGACTTCAAATAGCCTTTGCACTTGATTTTTTTTTTTCCTTTAGGAATAATTGATGAGTGTCCTGAAATATTCCAGTTACGTATAAATAGGATGTAAACTCTTACAGTTATTCATTTCCCCCAAAGCCTTGAGGAGTATATGGTTTCTGGTATTGTATTTAGATCCTTTATCCATTTTGAGTCAATTTTATTGTAAAGTATATGGATCTAGTTTTAATACCATGTCACTAAGTCAGTAAACTAGATTTTGATTGGCAATATATTCATTCTACTGATCAAACTGGTGAAAATTTATATCCTAACATATTCAATTTCCCTACGCATGATCAAGGTATCTCTTGAACTAAGATTTATATGTTTAAAGTATTTTCAAAACATATACTTCTGCATTTCTTTTGTTTATTTATTTCTTTTTTTTTTTTTTTCCAGTACAGGGGATTGAACTCAGTGGCATTCTACCTCCGAGCTATACACCCAGCCCTATTTTTTATTCTTTATTTTGAAACAGGGTCTCGTCTCACTAAGTTGCAGAGAGCCTCACTTGGTAGCTGAGGCTGACTGCGAATCCAGATCCTCCAGTCTCAGCCTCCCGAATGCTAGGATTACAAGTGTGTGCCACCACGCCTGGCTTCTTTTGTTATATTTATTTCTAAGGGTGTTTAATAATCTCCGTTATTGTTGTAAATGTTACCCTCGCTTGTATTGGGTATTTTGAGTATTTTTTGCTGGCATATAGAAATTCAACTGACTTTTAAATTTTATTTTATATTTAATTTTTTGGCTAAATGCCTTTCTGTAATTTCTAATGTTTCATTTGTATAATCTTTGTGTTTTCATAAAAAGCAATTGTCACATGTAAGTAATATTTTGTTTCCCTTTGTCACTTTTTATTTTTTTGATCAATACATTTATAGATTTTCTCATGGAAACTAGTATTGTACACTTGAGATAAGCCCACTTATTCATGGTATATTGTCTTTTTTGTGCACATTTGCATTCAACTTGCATCTCTGTTTATTAGTGTTTGGGGGCACCTATATATTAATAAGTGCAATAGGCATTAGCTTCCTCTTTTTATAATCTCTTCATTCTCTTTTGGAATGAGAGGTGAATTAGCTCCTTGAATGAATTCAGAAAGTTTCATTTTTTTATTATGAAAATATGGAATGGAAAAATATACATTGATGTATTCCCCTTTGTTACTGGAATTACACAGAAAAATCTATTACTGTGACTACCTTGCGAAAGAGGGATAAAGATTGAGGGACCAGGAAGTGATGAGGAGGGAGAGGGAGGTTTCATTATAACCTCCTCAGGCTGTGTTGCTTTATTCATTCATCATGTTTATATTTTGCTTTATTTCTCATGGAAAAATGTTAAAAAATGGTATCTTCTCTTTACCACAAATCTAAAGCAAACTCATCCCAATTACCTCTTTATAATAATATTAGAGGTATCACACAGAGCCCAAGGGACAAGCCTGGTTCTGACTTCTCAGTTCAGATTCTTTGCTCTTCAGTTCCTGTGTTTATCCCTGCCTAGAGATGTGTGATTCTTTGCAGCTGAGCATGGGCTGCTTACCATCTTAGCAACTAGTGGGCTCTGCACTTCATTCTCACCACTCATGGCCACACGGGAAGGTCTCTAGTTTAGGGGAGTCCACCTTGCTCCATCCTAGTCCAACCAGTATACCACATTATAATGACCTTTACCCATTCAATCACAGACAATTTCAATACTCTTGTTGGGGTGAGTGTTCCAAGAAACTCTAATTTCCCTTGGGTGCAAAGAAAATGGGGCTTGGGGCTGCTCCATCTACCAGAAGGATAACTCATGCTTGTGTACAGTTAAGGAGACATGAGATGTGTAGAAAGTGGGACGCAGGTGAAATGACTAGAGTTTCTGAATCAAACCATTCCTGAAGCCCCAGACCTTCACAGTGACTATTCCACTCCCCAAACAAACAAGCCTATTTTCCATGTAAGTCAGTGTGAATTGGGACTTGTTTTGCTTGCTATAAAAAGTTTCTTAACTGGCAATAGAGGGATTTGCCACTCCGTTTCAAGCTCTGGAAGAAACAAAGCAGTGCTTACTTTATACTCTCCATAAAAAAAGAATACTTAAGACAAATTAGCAGCCTATGTTCTAGAAAACATTGCCTTTCAAATTAGTTGTATTGCTTTAATAATTGGATCTGGATTATAAACTCCTGACATAATTGATCTTCTAAGCATCAGGAGTAGCAGACCCCTGCTGTGATCTGGACACCTCGGCTCCTGGAGACATCGGGATTCATTCATTTAGTATTTTTGGAACTCAGTTTGCTCAGTTCTACAATGGGCATAAAAATGTTTCCTAACAAGGTTTTTGTAAAGGTTGCATGCCATAAGAAATAAATATCTGTCATAGAACAAGTGTGCAGTAAGTCTTAGAACATTTTCCTTATTTTCAGAAGTATTGTTGTGTTTTCCCTCTAAAAATCATTACATGAAGTGTGCTGACACAAGACTTACCAGCCTAGGACATCTTTTATTATAAACTGGAGCTGATATTTTTTTCCTTTTCCATATTTCTTTCTTCTTTCATGAGGGGGTTGGGGGTGGGGCTGGAGACTGTGCCTCAGGGATACCTACCTGTCCTGAGGTCCCTGGCTGTGCTCTCCTGCCTCTGTGACCCAGGATTTGGGAATCAGTGTCCATTTGCACTGGTCTCTACTTGCACAACTGTCTCTGGAAAGCTTCAAGCTGCCCCCGGGGACTTAATGGGACAGGTGCTGGCAAGTAGGCCTTTTTGTCCCTCTGGGTCGACACTGCTTCCTAGACTGTGCTGCTGATTTGTGTGACATGAGACCTTTGCTGTTGTTGATGAAGCTGGGATCCTCACCCTTCCTGGTGCTGTTGGAAGTGTCACTGCTGCTTCATAGAATGTCTTCTGAAAGAGCTGATATAATTGAATCATGGAGGTTGCAATCCTATCAATGGATAAATCAACTATAATGAATTTGCTGGATGGTAACCTAGGCAGAAGAATGTGGGTCACTAAGGGTGTGCCCTGGAGACTGTCCTTGTGTCCTTGGTGCCCTTGGCTTGCTTTCTCCTCTTTCTCTCTCCATCCTGAACTATGTCCTGAGATCCTCAGAGTTCACCTTAACATGTACTGAACCCCTGAAATCTCTAGAACTGTGAGCAAATAAATCTTTCCTCCTCTAAGTTGTGGTGGTCAACTATTTTGGGTCACAACAGAGAGAATTCTGACTGGAACACAGCTGCTCTCTCTTCATTGCTTAGCCAAATGTCTTTGTCCCTTCTTCTCACATCTATGAAAATTAATTCTCCTCCATACTGCTGGATGAAACCCACAGCGCCATTATTCTCTGAACCTCTACTCCAAGTTTAAAATTCCAACATATGATTTTAACAAAAGCAGCTTACCTTAGTCTCAGTCACTAAAACAGCTCGAGGAAATATTTCTCTATTTGTGTATTTCCATTATATATTACAGCTTTCTCCTCTAATATAGTATGCATCTATAAAGTAGTGGGTTTAAATGTGGTCCAATTTATTTTTCATGCAATAAATATGGATTTAATGTTTTATTATGAATTGCTGCTAGTGTAAAAATTTACCTCTTATAATAGCATACTTTATTATTTTTGAAGTTGCCAAGGTGATCTTTTTTTTTTATTTTTCTATAGTTGATAACTTTGTTTTGCAATTGACAGAAATAATTTCAAACTAGGGTATGCCTTCTCTGCAACACAAATAAATAGTATTTTCATGTGAATAAAGAGAAAGAATAGGCCTCGAATAAAAGTAGAAAAATAGCAAGGATCATGTTTCAATTTTATTGTCTTTCTGGCTATGATACAACATTTGACTTGTAACCTTCCCTTTATGTTCACCATCTGCATACTGCTGTGGTAAAGGAAATGTGAGATGAGTCCAGGTCGTTTGGATCAATAATATTAAGTATGAACATAACAACTGAATAGAATGAGCCTGGTCTGGGGCAGTGGACTAGAAGTCATATAATTCCTATCTTCCAGTCACCATTCATTTGTTATGTCCTTGAACAAATCATTTAACCTTCCGTATCTCAGACTTTTCAATGATATGGGACAATGCCCACTCCTATCGCAGACATGTTTAGGGAAGAACAAAAAAAAAAAAAAAAAAGAAGAGAATTAGAACTAGATGGCCTTTACATAAAAGAGCTTTGGAAAAATAATTCCTGGGCATTAATTTTCAAACAAGCCAAACCTACCCCTGCACTCTTTATATGTGTGGGTTCCTTGTTAACTGCAAGGGAGGAAGACAGACACATAACTCTAGCTAGGAGCCCAGACTAATATAATAATAACAACATCTATCAAGCACTTACTTATGTGTCAGGCACTGCTCTAAGTGTTTTACATATATTACCTCAATTAATCCTCACACTAGCTGTATGAGATAGGCACTCCTTAGTTAGCCCATTGAAGTTAAATAGATATTCCAAGGTGATATGAGTGCACAAGATGAAGCCATGTTTATCTCTAGTGGTCTTCTCTGTCATCTGGGCACTAGCCAGACCCTGGGAAGCACACACATCCCCACTCTACCAAAATGTCTCTCAGGATCACATAGGCCTGTGCTCACCTGGGGCTGATGTCTAGATAGATTCTCTTCATTCTAATGGGAGACATGAACAAGGAACACAGATTCGGATCAAAACTGTCAATGTTGGAAGAAACTAGTAATTTTTCTAAAATTGCAATGCTTGTAACTTAGCTTGCTCCCCGAACAGGCCAGCCACTCAATTAGTCCATGGATAGCTACTGACTACCTACCATGTTCTTGGTCCTATTGATGCACTGAAGATTAATCAGGTAACAAGAAAGATGGAGTTGCTGTGCTCAAAGCAATTCTGTATTTTTTTTTCTGGTGGTACTTCAAATGGAATCCAGGAACATGCTACCTCTGAGCTACACCCAAGCCCCATTTTATTCTTTTCTTTTGAAACAGGGTTTCACTAAGTTGCTGAGTCTGGCCACAAACCTGCAATCCTCCTGCCTCAGCCTCCCAAGTACTGCGACTATAAGCATGTGCAACCATATTCTGGCTAAAACAATTCCTTCTTAACGAGAGTGGTGGGGTATGGGAGTATAAGGAGAAAATACACAAATACTAAACAAGCAAACATGTCAATATCTCACATCATTTCATGTACTAAAAATTGTTAAGACAGAGACAAAGAAAATACTTTTTTCTAAGTATGAAGGAAAAAGCAAAATGGAGCTAAAGAAGTTGTTGCTTGGAAAACCATCATTGGCAGTTGGAAGTAGAGTTTGTTATTTCATAATAGTAGGTTAAGCGGAAGGGTCCTTTTCCCACCTGAGATGCTGCAGAAACACAGTAGCCTAAATACAAGCTGGACTGTACTCATATTTTCACCAGTAGTAGAAAAGAGACTTTTTTAAATCCCAAAAGAACAAGAGGCAAATAACAAGAATAAGGAATTCACCAAAAAAACTAAATCTAATAGTAAACATGAAAATAAGTAGATCTCAGTGTAAAGGACTATAATAAGAGAATTTTTTCAGATGTAATTAGGTGGTATGGGTGGTATAATGTAGAGGCATTCTATCTGCAAGCTACAACCCCAGCCCTATTTATTTATTTATTTATTTATTTATTTATTTATTTATTTATTTATTTATTTAAGCATGGTCTTGATAAGTTTCTGAAGGTCTTGAAAAGTTACTGATGCTGGCCTGGCACTTGCAATCCTCCTGTCTCAGCCTCCCAAGTACTGAGATTATAGGCATGCACCACCATGCCTGGCTGATTCAACAATTATAGATTGGATTCTTAAAATGAGCCATCATTGTCCTAAGGTCTAGGGGCCTAACGCAAATATTTCATATGCTAGTGGTAATAAACGTGAATAAAATAAACAACAACACAGTCTGTGAAATGTTGGAAGTGGGATTTCTCTGTGTAAACTTGAGTTGATTATGTCATGTACTGATTGCTATTCATTGGAAATGGAGTGTGCCATCTAAAACTAATGAGCGCCTCACTTTGCTCTTCTGTCTTGATGTCTGTTTTTCTGCCCTTTTATTATAAAAATAATGTGCTCCTTAAAATTATCTTTTATTCATGTATTATGTATTTGAGTATCTTTCCTGATAAGCCTACATTTTAATTAACAATTATGATAATAAAATCTAGCAAAATAGGAGTTTAAAGTATAAAGCCCTGTCATATATATGTGTATGCTTGTGTGTATCTGAATGTGTGTGTATACATTTACATATGTATATAGATTTGTTTTAAGAAAAATCAAGATAAAACTATATTTACAACTCTGAATTAGCTGCTTTATTCTATAAACATCTTCACAGGGTCATATTTTCAGATTTATCCTGTTATTTTTTTAAATGGGTGCACAGTATTTCATTGGCTGGCTATACTACTTTGTCTTCATTTCCTACTCTTCTGATAGACATAAGACTGAGCTAAAATTTCCCTTGTATTAACATCAGTTTACATACTCAATGATTTCTATAGAATATGAAGGGCTGGTGAATGGGTGCAAATTTTATATTTTAAATTTAGAGGTATTGTCTATTTGCCCAATAAAAATTTAATGCCAGCCTGTGCTTCCCCAGTTTCATTTGAAAATACCTGTTTTCCTCACTAGCATGCTGGCTGTTGCAGGGCAGAGTCTTACCTGTATTGTTTGCCACTACTTTTTAGCATAATTCTTCTCAGTTCTATCCACTATCATTTCAAAAACTGGTTAAGGCATCTTATTTGCAAAAACTGGTTAAGGCATCTTATTTGCTTTCTCCTGGCCCTCTATGATCTGCTCCCCTCCCTTCCCCTCCTCCTCAGAGCTGACTGACTCTTGCTTTCTGCCCGCTCCACCCCACACTTTAAGTTTCTCACAAACATTTGCTTCTTCTTACCTCAGATTTTTGTTCATGCGGTGGCTTTTGCTTGGAAAGTATTTTCCATGCTTCTTTTGCTTCAGTAATTTTTACTCATATCTTATAATTCAGGTCAAATGTTAATTTTTTTCAAAGGAAACTCCTCCTTCCCCAACCAGGCTGGTTCTAATAATGTTGACTCCTGTAGGAACAATTAATTCCTTTAGAGCAGTCTTCCCTATTTTGAATGCACATTTTGCCATGTGATTAGTTTTTAAGTCTCTGTCTCCTCTGCTAGTGTGTAAGCTCCACAAGGCAGGTAGTACATCTGTCTTGTTAGCTAGGAATGCTTAGTTCTCAGCAAACCACGTTGTACATGGTAGATGTTCCATAAACATTTGTTGTATACCTGAACATATTACTGGTACCTAACAAAATACCTGGACATGGTAGACACTCAATAAATCATTCTTGAGTAGAGTAATTTGTTTCTGCATAATTCTTCTCAGTGCTATCCACTATCATTTTAAAAACTGATATGCAGACTGAACTGGATGTGGTGATGTACACCTGTAATCCTAGGACTCAAGAGGCTGTGACAGGAGGATTGCAGATTCCAGGACAGGCTTAGAAATTTAGTGAAACCTGCAGCAACTTAACATATCCTGTTTCAAAATAAAAAGAAAAGAAGGAAGGAAGGAAGGAAAGAAGGAAGGAAGGAATGAAGGAAGGAAGGGAGGGAGGGAGGGAGAGAGGGAGGGAGGGAGGGAGAGAGAGAGAGAGAGAGAGAGAGAGAGAGAGAGAGAGAGAGAGAGAAGGAAGGAAGGAAGGAAGGAAAGAAAGAAAGAAAGAAAGAAAGAAAGAAAGAAAGAAAGAAAGAAAGAAAGAAAGAAAGAAAGAAAGACCTGGGCTACAGGTATAGCTTGGAGGTAGAATGCCCCTGGGTTCAATCCCCAGTACAGAAGAGAGAAAGAGAAAGAAAAAAATAATTATTGAATCATAACACTATTATAAAAGTTGACTTTTGATTGCTTAAACTCTGGAAATGAGCCTAGAAAACTGAGATCATTATAAGGCAGGCAAGCCTGTGTCCCAGAACCCCAGATTTGTCATCTAAAGGGAACATTCAAACTGACTGTTAACAGAAATGATCGTAGCAGCAGTTCAGTAGGATCTCTGCAATGGTGTTTCTCCAAACATCACAGACTTCTTTAAGGATAATGTCACAGCCGACCAAGATCTCATCAAGGACTTCGAATGTCCTTTAAAATAATTCCAAATGCTCTCAGCTAAAGGCAGCAAACCATCTTTTTAATTACGCAGGATTTCTGATTTCTCCTCGCCAACTCTGTTCTCATTCAGGTCTTCAGCCCTTGTGTGTCTCCTCTATGGAGAGGTCCCATTAATCTGAGTCGCAGCTTTTGTCAAGGAAAATGTGAGTGGGTACAATGAGGGGGAAGAGGATCAGTCAGAGCGTGGAACAGATTAGACAGTGAGCGTGTCTTTTCCTCTAAAATTCCTATAATGTTACCTCATTCGCCACCTTGCTCATTTGATAACCATTTAAAATGTTTTAAATCTCTCTTTTTTTTTTTTAACTAAAAAACAATGTTAATACATTTTAGGTGAATGAGATTTATAAAAGAGTCATATGTTTTCAGATTAAAAAGTAACATCCCATTGACTGCTGATTAAATGGAATTTAGAGGCACATTGAAAAACAATTTAATAGTCCTTGCAAGGAATAGAATGAAAGTTATTTTATCATGTTTTCATAGGAAACATGTCTTATGTTTTGACATGAAGGGTATTACTTTTATGTAGAACAATAACATAAGTTACTCTTTGAGCATAACCTTGAATTGTATGATTTAAAAATTCTCTAACAATGCCAAATGAAAGCCATAAAGTAAAAATTCATCTTCTTCGACTTGGCATTTCAGGTTCTATAGGGATTCTAAATTTCCCCAATTGCAGTTTATTGAGATTAAATAATTTAGAAAGACAGAATAATATGTGCAAGTTACTCCTTTAAATAGTTACCACCAACACCCCCCCAAATTTTTTTCTTTAAATTGGAAAAGACACACATAAATCCTCTTTTGTTTTTCTCTTTCTGTGATACAGTATCTTCCCGCATAAAACAATTAAGGAAAACTGTGGACAAGCTAATTGAGACAACTTTTCAAGAAAACTACATTAATTCTGTTTGTGGTACAGTTTCATTGGCAGTCATTGACAGTTGATATTTAACAACCTGAAAGTATTTCCAGATTTGGAGCAGGTGCAGGTTCCAATAGACGTGCTCCGCAGACAGAACAACAAGGCCCTCCTCGAGGTGATTACATTTATTATTCTGTGATTGCTACTTCCTGATCAGAGATACACTCAGTTATAAAACATTGCTGTAGAATTACCCTTGGATTATGTATGAAATTGTTGGGGACAGGGTTGAACACAAGAGAAAGCTCTCAAGTATTTTCAGTTGATACAGGATGAATGACAGCCTCAGGTGGAATTCCAGACGACAGAGGACCATGATTAACGCATTGTGCTGTTTAAAAGAAAATAAGGTCGTCAAGTGCAGCAGAGTATTTTTAAAGACATTGTTCGAGGAAAGGATAAATTGATATACAATATGAGGACCTCGTTATCTGAATATGTATCATCTAAGGGATGAGATGCTGATAGAGAGGACTCTCATATGGGTTGTTTTGGGTATAAGATTTTTCTCCGTGTGTGTGTGTGTGTGTGTGTGTGTGTGTGTGTGTGTGTGTATGCACAAGTGCATGGGCAGATGTGAAATTCATCTCCTTAAAACACATGGCTTTTTTCAGGTGTGCTAGCCCATGCTTGTAATCCCAGTACTTGGGAGGCTGAGACAGGAGGATCAGAGATTTGTGGCCAGCTTCAGCTATTTAGTGAGGCCCTCTGCAACTTTGTGAGACCCTGTTTCATAATAAAGAATAAAAAGTAGGGCTAGGGGTGTAACTCAGAGGTAGAATGCCTCTGGGTTCAATCTCCAGTACCACAAAAAAAAAAAAAAATCACTTTTTACCTTTGCCCATTTAGTACACCTCCTATCTCAGCCTTGTAGAAAAGCAGATTCAGATTCAATGCCAATGCCAAATAAGGTTGAAATAGTAGAAAAGCAAATAGTAGAAAAGCCAGGAGATGTATGGGAAATTAAATATCTGTCAATAGAGCATTTGTAAGAAAGGCAAAAACAGATATGTACTTTAACAGGAAATTGTGGGTATTTGACCAGGGTAAGATCCCAGATAAAAGAATAAAACCTGTATAATTTGGAGATTGTGATAAACCACGAGGAGACAGAGAGAGGGCATGATGTCTACACTGAGGACACACCAAATCCAGACTAATTCTCACTGGCAGAGACTGTTCTTTGTGGATATATTTTCTAAGACATCTGCTGAATCTACACCTAGTGATAACTTTTATTTTAATGAAAGAAACAGCTGTCTAGGCCCAACATTTGCACCTGCAGCTCTCAAACTTGGCTAGGAATCAGAAACATATCCAGTCCAGTCCTCATCAGTGGATTTCAGATTCAATGGGCCAAGGACTAGGACTCAAGCAACAGATTTTTTAAAAGCTGTGTTGTAGCTAGGTTTAAAAAAAAAAACTCATTAATATTGTGATACCCTGAAAAACATTGTGCATGTGTATTTTAACACTTATATATTGTTTTATATATGCACATGAAAATATTCATATATAACTTCTACATCAACAGAGCATTTTAAATCGTCTTTAAACCTACACACACAAATGAACCTACACATAAAAATGAATATGTTACAAAATGAACAAGTTAAACCAAGTTCTCTAGTTACTTACAGACAGTTGAAAACAAGTACAAGAGTAGGAAATAAGTATTGGGGAATACAATGGGTAGTAATAATTATACAAATTAAGGTTCTCACTTTTAACTGATTTAAAATAGCATTGAAAGAATTAGGAAAGGAGACTATACTAAAAACTGTAGAGAAATAATAGACATTAAATACTTTTTAGCTTTGATGTCTCTTCTAGGACTAACTCCTGGCATCATTTTTGTTATTCAGAAACTCTAAGCAAATAGGTATATCAATTGCTTGAGTTGCATAGTATATGGTATGAAATACAATTTTCTTTTAAATAACTACATTGGCTATCTTTCTCTAACTTCTAGACTCAACTTTTTAAAATATAATTGGAATAAAAAAATCCAGTTATACCACTTTTAGCTATCTTTCCAGAGGGACTGAGGTCAGAACATTATAGTGTTACATGCATATCCATGTTTATAGCAGCACAATTCACAATAGCTGAAACTATGGAACCAACCTAGGTGTCCATCAATAGAATAATGGATTAAAAATTATGCAATATACACACAATGGAATTCTATTCAGCAGTAAAGAAGAACGGAACTACATAATTTTTAGGAAAATGGACATACATGGAAAACATTAAGTGAAATTAGCCAGTCACAGAAAGTGAAGGGTCAAATGTTTACTCTCTTATGTGGAAGTAGGGAATAATTGGGATACAAGAGGTACTTTAGATAAAGGGGGAGAAACCCCAGTGGAGATATGGAGAGGGCCTCGGGGAGAAGGGAAGGAGGGAGAATTAATGAAGAAAACACTCCCACGGATGTTACGTACATATGTGATGTTATTGATGATGCCAATCTCAGTATCATGTGTGGGGAAGGGAAGGGACTAGGAGGGAGCAGGTGGAGAGTCACCAAGTGCTGTGTGCATGTGTGCCCCTATCACTCTTAAAATACATTATGATGTGAGACTACCATGCACCAATAAAAGCATATTAAAAATAAAAATATAGGTGAAAATGTACCACTCTGCTTGGGGAAGTCATGCTAAGGTCGTAGCAGGATTTTTTAGGGAACTCTTTATACTTTCTATTCATTTCTGCTGTGAACCCCAAACTGCTCTAAATACAGTCTTTTAAAAAAAAATAAACAATAAAGGTGGTGCAAAAAAGGTCTAAAATCAATTTATAAAATAAGTTGGACCATCTAACTTGACCCTGCCCTTAATGCCCACACTCTTCTTGACTGACTGTAGTGGTGGAATGTGGAATGTGCCTGTGTTCTTTCCCTTCTGTTGTCTGGCTCTCTGTGTGGTCCCCGCTGCTTCTTTAGTATGATTAGGAACCAAGAGAGTAAGCATTTAATTATGTAAAAAGCCATTTAATCCTTCCTCATTTCTAGAACTCAAAAGAACCAGGAAAACTTCAAGGATTACGGGGAGAGGATAAAAGGTGGCAAGTCACAAAAGAAGAGGAAGTTCACTGTGTTTCTTTATATTCATGTATCATTACCTGAAACAACAATTTACATTCCCACCGGTCCATTAGATGAATGTCATCAATTTGCCAGATGATTTGACACTGTGATTTGGGGAGCTGTGTTGTCAGCCACAGGCCTGTAGCAAACCTCGGCGTCTACATTAGTCTCCTCCTCTTCAACCAGTGGCATATTTACAACATCTTATTTTTGCAAATGGCTTCTCTCTTTCTCGTTTATGAGTGTAACACAAGCCAACATATATTATGGTTCTTTGAGGGCAACACATTAGGTGTTTGTCCTTGAGGTTCCCCAATATCTTTGACAACTATAGATCTTTGTTCATCTAATGTATTGAGAAGTTTTGTTGTGCTTTGTTTCATTTTAATTTTCATTGTATTTTGTATTTGTACTCTATGGCATCCAATTGGTCTATATTTTTTTTTTCTTGAAAAGAAAAACGAAGCATGCTTTTGGTCTGTAAATTCATTGTAGGGATTTTATTTATTTATTTATTTATTTATTTATTTAGTTAGTTAGTTAGTTAGTTAGTTAGTTAGTTTGCAGTACTGGTGATTGAACCCAGGGGCATTCTACCTCTGAGATACATCCCCAGTCCTATCTTTTATTATTTATTTTGAAATAGGGTCTCACTAAGTTGCAGAGAGCCTCACTAAGTAGCTGAGGATGGTCCCCAAACCCAGATCCTCCAGTTTCAGCCTCCCAAGTACTGGGATTACAAGTGTGCACCACCATGCCCCGCTCCATTGTAGGGGTTTTAAATACTCAACAGTACAAATATCAAAGACAGAAAAGTAAATGACTGCATTTTTCATGTAAAATACTTTTCCCTGATATTCAGAGTATCTCAATTGTACACTACAGGAATGACCAACCAGTAAATCTGATCAAAACTACCAAGAGAACTGAAAACTTTGTAAGCCAGTGCCTGCAAAGGATTCCCACAGCTACTCCCTTCTACTTCCAAAGTATAGAAAATTAGGAAGAAGTAGGCACTCGCTGTCTCTCTATCATCAATGACCCTCCCATAGACATGATAAAACTAGTACTCTTGAGAAAACAAGGAGTCTTTATTTATTTGAGACCTCAAGATTTCTGTCATAGTCTCTATCTCACCACTGACAAGGGAAGCCCACATTCATCTTGGAATCAAATCTTTGCTCCCTCTACCCAATTGATACTTTGAACCCAAATATCCCACTGCCCTTGATGGCTGACCTATATATCCATCAACATGACATCCACATTCCATCCTGTTTCTTTACTCATGGACAGGTTCCCTCCTCTGGGTCCTATGGAACACCTTGCCCAGTGTTGGATGAAGTCACCAAAGATGACAGTGAAGCTGAACCTTTATCCAAACTCCTAAATAAAGTCTTAATTCACTTCCCCAAACCCAACATGTTGTCAAGGCCAACAAAAACCACTAGGCTAGGAAAATTAATTATTGGGTTATCACGTTTTGAGAATTCCATGAAAATAAGTGACATTAATATAAGCTCTTTGAAAAAGATAGAAGAGAGTTCTAGATCATAAATCACTTTTCTGTCTTTGACATGTGCACCTTTGAATATTTAACCCCCTTTCTACAATGACCTTACAGATCAAAGACATGTTCCTTTTTCTTTTTCAAGAAAAAAATATATAGTACAAGAGATTTTTATGTTGTATATTTGAATAGATATTTAATAGAAATATGGCATTGTCCATAGGGGAGAGTGGCTGCAGAACCAGAAGACAATATCTAGATCTTTACTCTAAAGAAGAAATCTATTACATAAGTATAAGGAGTCTGGATTATTCTCCTAAAAATGCGAGGGTCAATTAAATAAAGTCCAGGTAAGGCTCTTTGTTTTCTCCTAGAATATCAGTTGAAGAGGACTTTGTGATGGAGTTTCCCAAACTGCAGAATTCAATTGAAATCAGTGGTACGATATCAAAGGAGTAGATCCACTTCAGCAACCATAATTTAAATATTGTTAAATAGGCAGGGTGTGGTAGTACATACCTGTAGTCCTAATACTTGGGAGACTGAGACAGGAGAATTACAGACTCAAGATGAGTCTTAGCTGATTCAAAACAGAAAATAAAAAGAACTGGGACTATAGCTTGAAGGTAGAATAACTCTGGGCTCAATCCCCAGTACCATAAATAAATAAATAAATAAATAAATAAATAAATAAATAAATAAATAAATAAATAAATAAATAAATAAATAAATAAATGTTGTTAAATAAATTCTATAATTAAGAGTTTTCCATAACAAGTATTAGAAAAGATTGGTTTATTATTTGAAAAATAATACATTTGCTTTTTGAAATGAACTGTAAGTACACACACACACACACACACACACACACATACACAAACACATACCACAAAAACATACACATGTATTTACAACTAATACTCAGATTTGATGTCAGCTTATAATCTTTTCTACAATCCTTCCTACTCGGGTATTTGCCATGCCCACAGTCAGGTGAGGCCACGAAACATTTCAGGCCATTCTTTCCCAATTCTACATTAGAAATAGCAATAATAATAATAATAACAACAACAACAACATATATGAGGACTTATTATATACTTGGCACTACTCCAAGTTCTAAGTATTCTAATCTTTCTATTCATTTAATTCTCACATCATTTTATAGATGAGAAAACTGAAGCATTTTCTCTAAATACATGACCTAGAAACGCTTTCATGCTTTTTAATGCCCACAGAAAATCCACGGGATCTCTCAACTTTTTTTTTTTTTTTCCTTTTTCTTTTTGGTACTGGGGATTGAACTCAGGGGCATTCTACCTCCGAGCTATACCCCCAGCCCTATTTTTTATTCTTTATTTTGAAACAGGGTCTCACTAAGTTGCGGAGTGCCTCACTAAGTAGGTGAGGCTGGCCACGAACCCGGATCCTCCAGGTCTCAGCCTCCCAAATGCTGGGATTACAAGTGTGTGCCACCATGCCCGACTCCAAGGTCTTCTTTAAAGCTACACAATACCATCTAATCTTTTCTCCATCTTCCTGGCTATGCTGGTGTACAGGAATTCTGATCAGGCCCTACTGTAACCTCTGACCTCATTCAGGAAAAAGTCACACAGACATGTCTAACTCACCCCACTCCTCACCCACCAACAACCTTCAGTATCAGGGTTCCATTTCATAGAGATGTTGGGTAGAGGTCTTGAAGAAGCCCAAAGTGTTAAGCTTTACCTAAATATTCTCCAGTTATTACCATCTCTGTCTGGGCAACTCTTACCCACATCGTGTGTTTGTGACTGCATTTTCCTCAAAAATTTACTGCTTGTGGATTTTTTTTTTTCTTTTTGGCTTAGGGTATAAAATACCTAGGATCTTGTAACATAAAAAAATAATTTTCTCCAAAAGCAATTGCCTGGTCCCTGGATCCAAACTTCTGTTTTGAAACTTGAGGCAGAACAATGATGACTGTTTTTATTTCACAATTACAAAATAAAAAGCCTCGAAACGGGGTATGTGAAAGCACTCTTGGTACCTGGGAATGGTAGAAAGGCAGAAGTAAAAGTAATTTCAGGGAGAGAACACAGGTTGATTTCAGAGCGTTTTTCCAAATCTTTCTCCTGTGTCCTAGAACACAGGTTGATTTCAGAGCGTTTTTCCAAATCTTTCTCCTGTGTCCTAGACTCATATTTCTAAAATTTAAAAAGAGAATTTTACCCAAATGCCCTGCAAGTACCTCAAAGTCAAAATATTCAAATATGTATCTCCAACTTTTGCTGTTAATGGTGTGTATTGTCACTATAAATGAACATAGTTTTGTCATCTATCCAGGTACCCAAGCAGAAGATGGAAGAACCCCAACCCTTCTTTCTCTTTCCCTCCTCGTTTTTTATCTCCAAACCCTAGGGATTTGACTGCAAGAGTGACTCCCGCCTCCAGTTTCAGTGACATCACCTTAGGTCACGTCCTCCGCTCTGGACATAGGACAGACTTCCCTACAGGCCTTCCTACAAGCAGCCTCTCTCTGTTAACATCTCCCACAGCTATGTTCCTGGATCCTTGTTCCTGGGGCACAATTCCCTTTCCTATGCAAAAGCAGAGGATGGTTGCCCATTGATTCCAGGATGTAGTTCACACTCCATAGGAAAATTATTTTCTCTGGATGTTGGTTTTCACCACATTTTTCTTGCTTTCTACCTAATATTCTTTTTTTTTTTTTTTTTTTTTATTTTTATTTTTTTTTTTTTTTTTTTTTTTTTTTTTTTTTTTTTTTTTTTTTTTTTTTTTTTTTTTTTTTTTTTAATTTTTTTATTTTTTTTTTAGCATGGATTTTTATACATTTCTTGGGTATAACAGGGTTAATCACACATTTTTGTTGGGTACAAGCTAGTACAGGTAAAGACATCCATGCACATATTTCTCATTAACCCTTCCCCAATTCCCACCCACCCTCCCCCTATCTCCTGGTCAGTTTAGTGATTGACTTTGATGTGATCTTGTAAGTACATCAT
>PVLC010010290.1:0-50975 GCA_004027655.1 Graphiurus murinus | reverse complement strand
TTTCCCTCTCCCTCTCCCTCTCCCTCTCTTTCTCCTCTCTCTTTCTTGGCACTGGGGATTGAACTCAGGGGCCTTCTACCTCCAACTTATACTCCCAGCCCTTTTAATTTGGAAACAATCTCATTAGGTTGCAGAGGCCAGCCTCACATCTGCAATCCTCCTGTCTCCACCTCCCAAGTACTGTGATTCCAGGCATGCACCACAGTGCCTGGCTCTAAAATCCCTTTTTGACATAGACTATAAAAAATACTTCTTAAGCACTTGCTATATGCCAGGCAAGAGTCTGTTTCGTGCTTCTGTGAGGATTTCCTTGGTTAAGGCTCCCAGGACATTGTATAGTCACTCTGCTAGCTGTTGTAGAGACTGCCTTTTACAGAGCTAAGAGCAGACATGTTCCATAAGTGCTTTAAATTATTCTTCCAATACTTATAGCAGGTAATAGGAAGCCATTCAATTTATGAAAAGCAGAGGATATCAACCAGATACATGTGTCATGGGAAACCCATGTTTCTGACTTCTGTTTGTACTCACAATATGTGTTGGAGCAAGAGGTGGGGTAGGGTAGGCAGCCAAAACAAAACAGCTGTCTCAAAACCAACCTGAAGGATTGTTAGAATTCTGTGGACTGATTCAGCTTGCCTAACATGAATTAATAAGGAAAAGGCAGGTTTCGGTCGACACGTAGTTTCCCGACTTTATCGCCAACTCATTTCCTACCCTGAGTTCTACTTTAAGATCGTCAGTTTGGTCAAAAACTAGGTTCCTCTTTCTGCAAGTATGGTCACCTTACGTGAGCCTGAGGTTATAGCAAAGTATTAAGGGAGGATGAATGGAGAAGGACCGTGTCACACACTCAGGGTAAGGAGCGTACACCGCACAAACCTAGATGTTCAAGTTATTCTGGACTCGGTGGTAAGATCATCTTACCATGCATTTTCATAAGAAATTGAAATGGCTCTTTTAGCTTGATTAAAAGCGGTCAACTTTACATTTTAAAAACATCTCATTTGTAACTTTCACTGGTATTCATTAACCTTGAAAAAGCCTTCAGATTGAATTATATTTGCGGAGGGCCCTCAAATGTATGCTCTTGTGATACTCGGGGCTTTTAAAATCTCTCTTCCATTTCAGCGGTGGCCTCTAACTTCTGTCTTTGTGTCTTGCTCTTGTGAGCAGGAATAGTCTTTTGTCTACCCTGTCTCCCATGTGCATCTCACCTCGGGGACATTTTTCATTCTCTGTCTCTGTGAAGTGAACACCAGAAACAAATGGAGAAAAAAAAATCACTTCTATGCCAAAAAATAAAGCTAACATAATGTTAACGAGGTGGTTTCAACCTCAGTGTCCCGGGGCGTTCATTGACTGAAAACTGAGCCCATATCCGTCACTGGCCAGTCCATACCTGGACGTTTCCCAGGACTGGACCCAGCTGAAGTGACCTCACCACTGTGGGAAACTTGATCCTTCAGGGTCAGACATGAGAGACTGAGAGATTCTCGTTCCCTCCCTCCCTCCCTCCCTCCCCGCCTCAGGTCCTTACCCCTCTTTTCCTCCTCTTGCTTTCCTTCCCTCTCTTCTTCCTCATTCTCTGGCCTTTTATGTTTACTATGTTAAAAAAGAAAAATAAAATGTCAGTTACTCAATTAGTAGGTATGTGTGTATTAAACTATGTGTTCTCTTGATTTACTTTCTTCCTTTAAATCTTACAATTGTTTGACTTTTCAGATTTTTCATGCTGTAGGCCTATAATTTAATCTAAGAGTGAATGATGATAATAATGATGATGATAGTAGTTGTGTAAAAACTCACCAGATGGCAAGGGATGGGTCTGTTTTGGTCTACCATGTAAACCATGGAGAATTTCCATTGTTACCCATAGAATGCCTAGTCTGATATATGTAACATAAATATTCATTCTATCAAAACGTAATTCACTAGTTCCTTTATTTGTCCTATTGTCTGGTAAAATTAATTTCAGAAACAAGTCTATGTTTTTAAAATTTCAGCTTATGGTGCATCATGAAGCAT
The DNA here is from genome assembly GCA_004027655.1 of Graphiurus murinus. NCBI lineage: Eukaryota > Metazoa > Chordata > Mammalia > Rodentia > Gliridae > Graphiurus > Graphiurus murinus. The sequence goes on along the minus strand of PVLC010010290.1, from coordinate 48,947 downwards.
CTTGATGACTTCCGGGTTAAAATGGTGCATGGTTAGGAGTTTCAGAGGCAGTTTTCTCTTGCCCTACCAGAGTTCTTGCAGAGAAACAGAAACAACAGAAATCCACAGCATTAAACACTGGTATAGACAATAGAATATTATTTGTCACTAAAAAGTAAGGAAATTCTGACATGTACCGCAACATAGATGAGTCTTGAGTTCTTTATGTCAAGTGAAATGAGTCAGTCACAAAAGGAAAATATTGTACAATTCTACTTAAACCAGATGCCCAGAGTAGCCAAAATTATGGAATCAGAAAGTAGAACAAGTGCATAGAGAATCAGCAAGCCTATGGAAGAATCCTTCCAAACTATTAGCCAATAGGATCTAATTTATTTTTACAGAAGAACTCACTCAAAGCCAGCAGAGTATGCATTTTTCTTAAATGCCTACAGAACAGAAACTAAGATGTATCATATCTGGGGCCATAAAACTCCCCAGAAATTTTAAAATAATTGAAATCATACAGAATGAGATTAGCAAGGTCCCAGGACACAGAGCAAACAAGCAAAGACTAATTGTATTTCTTTATATAAGTAACACATTTGCAAAAAAAAAAAAAAATTGTAAATGTAATTTCTTTTGTGGTTTCTTAAGAATGAAAGTCTTAGTTGTAAATCTAAAGAATAATGTATAGACCTTGTATACCGAAACCACAAAACATGAGCAGAAGGAATCAAAGAAGATCTAAATGACTTAGAGTGAGAATGTGTTCACAGATTAGAAGACATGGCATAGAAAAGTCATCAGTTCTTCCCAAAATAATACAATAGGTTTAATGAAATTCACATTAAAATTCTAGCATGAATTTTTGTAGATACAGGCAAGAATATTCTGAAATTTACGTGAAAGGCAGAGTAATTGGACCAGCAAAACCAATGTTAAATAGGAATACATTTTGAAGAGTCACTGTACTCAAATTTAGTACTTAGTACGTAGCTATAGCAATCCAGCCTTATGTACAGTAGAGAGATAGACACACAGATCAGTGAAGCAGAATAGAGAAACGGAAATATCCCCCACACATGACCATCTGATTTCTGATAAAGGTAATTCAGTGGGAAAAAAAAAATTCAACAACTGTTACTGGAACAATTGGACATCAATCAAGAGAAAACAAACCTCAGGGGAAATGGCCAGCCTTAAACAAGGAATTACAAAAGGGAGCACACACCAAAATGTACAACGACAACAACAAAAACCCTGAAACTTCTGCAAAAACATAGTTCAAAATCTCCAAAGTTAGGATTTGATGAAGAGTTTTTAGACAAAGCAATAATAGCACAACTCATAACAGGAAGAAACAATCCACAGACAGGACTTCATCAAGATACAAAAGTCAGCTCTTCAAAAGACACCGTGGAGTGGCTCAGGAGATGCACTACAGACTGGGAGGAATTATGTGAGATCACAGATGTGATAAAGAACTCATATCCAGAACACATGAAGTCCTCTCAGAATTGAACCATAAAAATAAAACAACTCAAGTAGAAAATGGGCAAAAGACGTGGAGAGACACTTAATGAAAAGAGCCTATGAATGGCAAATAGATAGATAGATAGATAGATAGATAGATAGATAGATAGATAGATAGATAGATAGATAGATAGCAAAAGATTTCTGAAGTCTCCAACCATTAGAAAAGCACAAATACTTATTAAAACAGCTAAAACAAACCAGAATGACAACCCAAAATGCTGGCCCAAATGCAAAAACACTGGACTTCTCAGATATTTCTGTGGAAATACAAAATGGTACAGAAAACAGTTGGGCAGTTTCATTAACAAAACAAAACAAAACACTCTAGTTTTTGCCATGTACTTCTTGTATGTCCCTGGAATCATGCTTCCAAGCATTTTATCTCAAAGAAAGGAAAACTTATGTCTACACAAATGCCTGCATACACATGTTCACAGTAGCTTCAGCTACAGGTGCTAAACTCTAGAAAGAACTAAAACGTCCTGCTATAGATGGGCGGTTAAATAAACTATGGCACATCCGTACCGTGAGATGCTACCAGTATCCAAAGAGGCACACTGGTGCATGCAACAGCTTGGGTGGCGCTCCAAGACCTTGTGATCAGCAAAACAAACCCATCTCGAAAGGCCACATACCGTATCATTTTATAACACTCTTGAAATGAGCAAAGAACAGAGATGAAGAACAGATGAGTAGTTGCCAAGGTCTATAGATAAGATGGCGGGGTGGTGTGGCTCGAAAGGAATAGTACAGGGAGGTCTTTGTGATGATGTGCAGGGCCTTCATTGCAGTGGCACTTACACAAATCTACTTGTGACGACTAACATGGAACTATACACATGCCTTGTACACAAAGCTAGCTTCCTTCCTTGAATAATGTGCACTTAGACAAGATGGGACCACGTGGGAACTTGATCAAGGAGACACAGGATCTCTCTTCTGTTTTTGCAACTTCCTATGAGTTTGTAGTTAATTCAAAATCGAGAAGTTTCAAAAATTAACACAAACCAAAAGTCAATATTAGGCTTAATGGTAAAACACTAGAAAAATTCCCATTAAAATTAGAAATAAAGCTGTTGGGCATGGTGGGTGGCCCACTCCTGTAATCTCAGTGGTTTGTGAGATTGGAGCAGGATGACATACTCCAGGCATCTGCAATTTAGTGAGACTGTCTCAAAGTTAAATGAAACGGGAAGAAGGCGTGGTGGCACACACCTGTAATCCTAGTACTTGGGAGACCAACACAGGAGAATTGCAGGTTCAAGGTCAGCCTCAGCAATTTAGGGAGACCCTGTTTGAAAATAAAAAGATAAATAAAAAAGGATGGGGCTGTAGCTCAGAGGTAAAATGCCCCTGGGTTTGATCCCCAGTACAACACACACACACACACACACACACACACACACACACACACACACACACAAGAATATTTACAATATTCTTTGCATTAAAAGGAAAGTGATTACACACAAAAACAAAGGTTAAATAAATACAAAAATAATTTTCTGTATATTTAAAAATAAGCTTGAGATATTTGTGGCAGCAATGTATAACATTAGTCAAAGAAAATGAGTAGGTCTCACCTTAAGAGAAATTTTAGTAAAATATTTAAAAAAAGAACGTGACTCTACTTAGTAATACAAAAAGAATTTCAAAATAAAAAAATGCATAATCCATTTCTAGACACCAAATTATCAATGTCAACATAACTACTTTCCTTAAATTTTAGTATAATAAGAGTGGGATTTTCTGGGAGACTCAATCAATGATAATAAAATAATGGAAGGAATAAATAATGAAAATGATCTTGATGGCTTTATTGAGGCATAATTTATGTACCACAAAAATCTTTTGTTTTAGTGTACAATTCAATGATTTTCAGTAAATTTACAGAACTGTGCAACCCTCGCCAGCACCCAGCTTTGGAATAGTTCCATCAGAGCAAAGAGAAACATCACTCTTATCCTAAGTTGCTGTCTGCGTCCTCCTCAGCCCCAGGGCGACCACTGTTCTACTTTCTGTCTCTGGCTTTGCCTGTTCTGGACATTCTGTATGGAGGAACCATGTAACCCCGGACCTGTTGTGACTCGGCATAATGCCTTCCAGGGTCACACACCTTGTGGTCTGTGTCAGAACTCCATTCCTTCATGTTGCCGACTAATTTTCCATGATATGGATACCCTACATCTTGTTCATTCACTCTAGTTGGATGGGCATTTAGCTGTTGTAAACATTTCTATGCAAGTCTATGTCAACTGCCTTTTCTTTTCTTTTTTTTTTTTTGAAGGTACTGGTTATAGAACTCAGGGGCATTCTACCTCTGAACTATATCCCCAGCCCTCTTTTTTATTCTTTATTTTAAAACAGGGTCTCAGTAAGTTTCAGAGTGCCTCACTAGGTAGCTCAGGCTGGCCTCGAACCTGGATCCTCTGGTCTCAGCCTCCCAAATGCTGGGATTACAAGCGTACACCACCACGCCCGGCTGGTCAACTGCCTTTTCTATCTCTTGGGAAGATATTCAGGAGTAGAATTGCTGGGTCAGGTGATAAATTTATGGTTAACATTGTAAGACATTGACAAATTGTTTCAAAGTGTTTGCACCACTTTGCAAAAATGATTTAAAATATGAAAAGAAATTATGATGGGAAATGAGTCATCAGATCTTGTAAAGCTATGGTATTATAAAATAATATACTGTATACATTGTTATATAAATATATTATAAAGCTAAAATAATTTAAAATGGTTTTGACTAATACAAAAATGTCTAAACAGATTTGTAGAATAGATTATATCACTCAGAGAAGGACTCCAGGAGTACATAAGATTTTTTTTTTTAATGTTTTAAGGAAAGTTGTGTAAACCACTGTAGAAATAATGGATTGCTTGACTAATTTCAGTACCAAATTGGTATGTATGGGAAATAAACAAACAAGAATTGAGTTAGGATCTCACTACTCTATACACTGAAACACATTTTCAATAGATTAATGAGTTAAATATGGAAGACATCTGAATAGAAAGATTTTATTTTGTTGTTGTTGAGGATATATAAAATTACTACATGATGGTGAAGAACCGGGGGTGAGGTGGCAGAAACCTGTAATTCCAGGACCTGGGAAGACGAGACAGGAGAATTGCAGGTTTGAGACTAGCCTCAGAAATTTAGTGAGACTTTCAGTAACCTAGCAAAACCCTAGTTCAAAAACAAACAAAAGATAATAATAAAAATAGGGCTGGAAGTATAGCTCAGAGGTAGAATGTCCCTGGTTTCAATCCCCAGTGCTGGGATGTGGGACAGGGAAAGGAAAAGAAAAAGAAAGGAAAAGAAAAGAAAGAAATTCCAAAGAATAAATGAAATAGAACAAATTTTAAAAAACGAGTTGAGTAATTGATCTAATGCTTTAAGGATTTAGATCATCAATAATGCTTAAAGTGTCAACAAATGTTATAAAATGATCAAAATGATAAGACAACTTAGAAACTAGGAAAAATGTAGCCTAGGCAAAAATAAAATTTTCACTAAACTCAATAATAACACAAGGAATACCACAAATCTATAAGAAAAAAAAAATCCAGTTTTTAACGACAGCATCACACAATTTGCAAAAGAAATTCAAATTGAACACAAATATATTCAATCCCTTTTGTGTCAAATTAAATTACAAAATGGTATTTTTCACTTAGAAGAAAAGCATATATATTTGCAGTCTTTTTCTTTTTTCTTTTTTTTTGAAGGGGGCAATGTGGAAGGTAGTAGGGATTGAAGCTAGGGCCATTCTCCTGAACTACAACCCCAGCCCTTTTTATTTTTATATATTTATATATTTATATTTATATTTATTTATTTATTTATTTATTTATTTATTTATTTATTATTTATTTATTTATTTATGTGTGTAGTATTGGGGATTGAATCCAGGGGCATTCTACCTCCCAGCTATATCCCTACCCCAACCCCTATTTTATTCTTTATTTTGAAACAGGGTCTTACTAAATTGCACTGTGGAGGGCCTCACTAAGTAGCTGAGGCTGGCTAAGAATCTGCAATCCTCCAGTCTCAGCCTCCCAAGTACTAGGATTACAAGTGTGTGCCACCACACCCAGCTTTTTTTTTTTTTTTTTTTTTTTTTTGGTACTAGGGATTAAACCCAGGGGCATTCTACCTACAAGCTACACCCCCAGTCCTTTTTTTTTTAATTTCTATTTTGAAACAGGGTTTCACTAAGTTGCAGAGGGCCTCACTAAGTAGTTGAGGCTGGTCGCCAACCTGGATCCTCCAGTCTCAGCTTCCCAAGTACTGGGATCACAAGCGTGCGCCACCACGCCCAGTTTATTTTGTTTCTTAAAACAGGGTCTCACTAGGTTACTGAGAATCTTTCTACTTTGCTGAGACTGTCCTTGAACTTGTGATCCTCCTGTCTCAACCTCAGAAGCACCACCGTGCCACCTGCTACAGTCTTTAAGGGACAATACTCCATGCTGGGGAAAAAGCTGCAGGAAGGATTTCATGCATGGGGGATGAAGAATACATTTGCAATATGGAAACAGGCCTTATGAAGGTTCATTCCCTTTAACTCAGTAATTTCATGCCTAGGAATGTATTTTAAAGAAATGATCAGATATTTGTTCAAAGATTTATGTACAGAGGTAGTCATCATAGCATGATTTATGGGAGAAAACTAGAAACCTTTTGAATATCTAAGAATAGAGAAACAGGATAAGAAATAATGGTATACTCATTAAAAAATGTTTTGCAGCTGTTAGGAATCATGCTTTCTAAGACTACTTAGTGCCATATTAAAAGTCTTACAACATAACATGAAATAAAAACACGAGATACGGTAGTACACACTGTATGATCCTCACTTTATAAAACAAAATTGTATTCATGTTTACCTCTATTTTTCTTCTGGATCAACTACAATAAGTTTAGAAATAAATTTTCTGGAATAAAACTGGTTATTTCTGGGAAGAATTGTGTATCGTCCTTACCTTCATATTTTTCTGTGTTCTCCAAATTTTGGCACAGAGAACGTATACTGTTTTTTATACTTAAAAAGAAAGAAAATGGGGGCAGCAGAGAGAAATCTCATTTCTCAAACTTTCTGAAGTGCATGTGTCTCTCGCCACCCCCCCCCCAACCTTCATAGAAAATGATAAAAGAAAGCAACATAGCCCTAAGTCTTGAGTACTAAAGACAGAAGGCATACGTATAATTGAGCCAAGTCAAGACTGGCTAGGATGAGGCAGGGGGCTGGGTTTCGTCATGTGTGTGTTTGCACAGAGGGGCACTTTGGGCTGTGTGTTCATTTTATTTTAGCCCTGCACTTCCCACTTCCGGTGTGTACCTCTTTGTGTTCCCCGGGCTCCTGTGCTGTTTCCTGTAGAGGAGGTCCGCCTGGCGCTCCTATCTGCCCTGTGCATTTCTGTGCCCCACACTTTCAAAACACCCTCTTGGTCTGTCTTTTCTTCCCTTGTTGGATCTGTCTGTGGGTGAGAGGAAGATGCCCCCCTGCCCCCTGTCCTGTTTCAAGGGGGCAGAACTGGTTTCCTCTAGAGATTCCCACTAGCAGAGAGGGGCTGTGTTCCCACAACTAGAGTGCTGATCTTTTTCATTCCACAGAAAGGAGACCCCAGCCCTGAGGCCAGTCCTGTTAAATAAGCCCAAAGCACACAGTCTAACCAAGACCCTCCAGCTTATAAACCCTGAGAGTGCCAATAATTCATGGATATGGGTAGGCACGGGTCACCTGCCCGGATCCAAGACCGAAGGCCTCAGAGTGTTTCTGAAGGGAAACCGGGCTCCAGACCTGAGGAGATCCTGGGGACGGAGCCTGCCCCTCTCCACTCTGGACAGATTTTCCTGGCAGCAGAAGGCAAGGTCTCTTGTTCAGGTTGCTGAGAGCTTCTTGTTTTGGAACACAGCGTTTTAGCTTCAGCTAGGCACCTAAGCCCCCAGGAAGGACATCTTCTAGATTATTAAGCGGTGACTACTCCTGAGCCAAGCAGAGGCAGAAGCAGGAGGAGTAGCTGTGGAAGTAGGTGTGGAGGGTGAGGAATCTTCTAGAAGGAACCCAGGCGCATGTTCCCTCTTCTGCTGCCCCAAGATGATCCCAGCTGCTGGAGTTGATCCTGGGAAGCCGCAGAGCATCTCAGCTCTGTGTCCTGGTGCTATTTTCCACCCCGAGAGCCACAGCTCTGGTGCTGGGGACGAGATGGAAGCATAGGCCACAGGTTCCCTGTAGCCGCAGTAACCGCAGAAATGCATTTTGAAAAATCAGTTTTAATAAAGCCCCAGCACTGACCCCAGGAACGCAAGTATTTATATTATTGACTTCTGAATGTGGTGATCTGTTAGGAGGGGGAGAAAGAGGCTTTCTGCTCTTGTCTTGAGACCTGAGGAAAAAAATAACTAAAATTAGAGAAACTAGAGATATAAACGCAGTGAGTAGAATAAAGCAAAATACCTCTGGGGTGTTCATCTGCCACGGTAGTCATTTCATATCTCATCTGTTATATGAATGTGATAGTTCTTCCCTTTTTGATAGTATCATTATGTAGAAGCTACAGATTCAATTCCATTTACAAGTCAATGGTGTGAGATTTTATGACAATTCTTTTTTAGTGGGTTGATTCTGTATGATCCTTCTCAGAAAAGAAAAAATAAAAAAAATCAAAGAAGAGGCCTATACAGCTTCCTGCAAGGGCGGGTCTCACCCACCGGGCCTTGTTATCCAGGTCTCCGGCTGCAGGCCCTTGGGGAGGGAGCGCCTAGCCCCCAGGTGTGCTCAGCCTCCATCTCAGGCTGATGCTAATGAACACATTTAAAGGGCTGGAGCTGGCAGGGAGCAAACTCTGTGTGTGTGTGTGTGTGTGTGTGATGTAGTGAAACTATGGATCCAATTTGGAAATGAGGCGTAAAAAACTTGGAAGGAAATCTGGGCTGGGGTGCTCATTCCGCCCAGGTGTGGCTCCTCTGGGGTCCGTAACACAGGGTCCTAACCGGCAGGAAATGCAGGACCTCAACCGATTTCCAAGAAGGGAGAGATCACACTCCTTGGGATGTGAACCGGGTGTTACCCTTGAACTGTTCCCGAACCTCCAAACTTAGATGGTGAAATTCTGAACCTCAGTAGCTCACATATCAGAAGGTGATTGGAAGCCGGGCGTGGTGGCGCACGCTTGTAATCCCAGCATTCGGGAGGCTGAGACCAGAGGATCTGGGTTCGCGGCCAGCCTCAGCTACCTAGTGAGGCACTCCGCAACTTAGTGAGACTCGGTTTCAAAATAAAGAATAAAAAAATAGGGCTGGGGGTATAGCTCGGAGGTAGAATGCCCCTGAGTTCAATCCCCAGTACCGCAAAAAAAAAAAAAAAAAAAAAAAAAAAGAAGGTGATTGGATTTGGTCCTCAGGAATGGAGGGTGGGGAACTTTTAGCTGAATGAGATTCCAGAGAGTAGGAACCGCAGGAACAAAGAAAGCAGTGGCTGAAAGAGGGCGGTCGTCAGGGCTTGGCCAGAGAGAGGGGCTTACAGTACCGTGCGAAGGGGGAGCCCCGGGTTCCACGCAGGCAGACATGGAAGTCACAGTTTTAATAATGGCGGGTTTTTTACTTTTTATTTTTGCTATGTTTTCACTTTTCTTAGTTGACAACATTGGTCCCCAATTTATTTTTGAGACATTTAGATGTATCTTAGGATGGAAAGGAAATTAAACCAAATGAATTCACTCATTGTTTTACACGTGTAGAAAAATGTAATAATTTCCACAAAAACATTAAAAAAAAAAAAAAAAAAACCTAAGACTTGCAGAACTGGTAGAGCATCTTTTTTTTTTTTTCTTTTCCCCCATGAAAAATTACAATATCGTTACTTGTGCCAGAAAATATTTTTAAAATGAAGGAAGTGAGTACGTTGCGGAAGTCTCCATGACTAACAAGTTGTATTATTGATTTACAATCAGTGGATGCCGTTTCCCAGGCTCCTTCCAGACTTCTAGCTTTTCTCCTCCACCTTTCCGGGGTCTTTTATCTTCTGGTAATGGAAATCAGGCTGAGGAGCTGCCAGAATCCCTGTTGTGTAGGCATTTTGGAGGGGCTAGAAATCCAAGCTGACAAATTGCTTTTAGAATACTGTATGTTTAGGCATGGATATGATCCTTTAAAAAAAAAAAAACATGGTTAATTGCGGGCATGTTATTATATTTTCACTTCTCATTTGATACACCATACTCCATAAGCTTGTCTTGTTCACACGCACTTTGCACTCAGTAAAGTCCCTGCCACCCCCACCCCCAGGGTTGGCGACAGTCGGAGTGCTGAGGGTCACATTGGAGGCTCTGGAAGGTTGTGCCTTGCCCTCGGCAGCCAGCCAGAAGGCCACAGCTGTGACTCCGGGGCCCAGGGATAACCTCCCCAGGACGGGGAGGAGAGGCTTGGCAGAACTGGCTGAGTGACTCTGTTTCCAAACCCTGCTGTGCCTCTCCCTGCCCCAATGCTGCCTCGGCTCATACTCTCCCGGGATTATGGCTTTGGGCATCTCCGAAGGAAGGGCTGAAGCCTCCGGCAGACTCTGTGTGTCCTTTTCCTTTTCCACGGCCCCTTCTCCGTCCCAAGTCACACCACCTTTCTCTCTGAGCTGTCTGCTGCAGGCTCCATGATGCATGTGTGGGTGACCTGGGCTGGATAGTGTGGTGACCTGGCCAGACGCTCAGAATTGACCTGGTTTGGAAATAGTCTTTGTGCGCGTAGTAAGTTAGGATGAAGTCATAGGAGATCAGGGTGAGCCCCAACGCTCACTGACTGGTGTCCTCAGTAGAGGGAACAGCACAGAGCTGCACACAGGGAAGAAGGGAAGCGGGCCACGTAAAGATGGAGACAGTGATGCAGGTGATTTCGCCGCCAGCCCGGCTTCAGGGGCCACGGGAATGTGAAAGATGCCAGGAAGGATGCCTCCCTACAGCTTCTGGAGGGGCACGGCCTTGGTGATGCCTTGATTTGGGATTTCCAGGCTCCGTGACGGTGGAGGATATATTTTGGTTGCTTTAAGCCATCCAGATACGGTGATTTGTTATGGCAGCCCTAGGAAACTAGTGAGGGAGAACTGCATGATTTGTGCTATGCTCTGCGGCAGGCTGCAAGCTCCTTGGGTTAGTAGCTTATACCCCGCACCAAACCCAGAGGCTCCTACAGTGACCGATGCGCATACCACACCCTGCCTCTGACCCAAGCCAGCTCATCTCTGCGACCACGCCCCGCTCGGCAATAACTACCCCTGATCAGAGAATTGAGCTCAACGAGGCCAGATGGTGTCTGACTGGAGGGAAATTGGTTTCACAAGGCTAGGACGTAGCCCAGCTTCTTACCTATCAGACAGGGAAAGGGCACTAACATCCCAGGGCTATCTCTAGCCCCATCTCTCACCCATATAAAAATACCCAGTTTTAGGCTGGGCATGGCAGCACACTCCTGGAGACTGAGATAGGAGGATCACAGGTTGGAGGCCAGCCTCAGAAATGTAGTGAGACTCTCAGCAACCTAGGGAGACCCTGTTTTAGAAACAAAAAATGAAAAGGGCTGGGGGTGTAGCTCAGAGGTAGAACACCCCTGGGTTCAATCTCCAGTACCACAAACAAACAAATGAATCCGGTTTTGAAGGCTTCTAACCTTTCTGCTTCTAGCCTTTTCAGTAGACACAGTAAGATGCCTGGGTCCCTGGGTTCGAGTCCTGATTCTGCCCTTTGGGAGTACGCCCTCTCTGCAAGCTTCCTTATCTGCCGCGCCTCCCTCTGTGCAGCGGCAACGAGAAGATCGAAAATAATAGCGCTGACTTCACGGGGTAGTTAGACTGAAATAAATGAACATGTACGAAGTGCTCAGAAGAATGCTTGGCATATAATGCCACTCCATAAATATTAGATTTTATCCCAGGAAATGCCAAGATGGCTCCTTTCGCTGATTAGCTCTGGGCCCGGGAACCCACTGAGGCTCCAATGTGCCCCTGCACGTCCCTGGCAAGCCAGGCTGGAAGGTGGTTATCTCCATATTCGCGAGGCCAAATCACGCTTGCTGGCAGCACGAAGAAAAGTCCTTGGTGGAGCCGGATGGGCGTTTGGCAACCCCGGACCAAGAGTGACGGCCAGTCACACAGCCACCTGCTGCACGTTAGGTGCGACTCGATTTCCTCCTCTCTCCGCTCCTCCCAGCTCTTCCTCTTGGCCAAACACTCTGGCTCAAATGAACTTGCCTTCTGCAACCGGTTCCAGGAAGGATTAACTGGTTCCATTCGGAATGAGCTGGCCTGTGCAGCAGTATGGACGAGCTCCCAGCTTCAGTTACACTGCGGCTGCCAGAGCAGAAGCAGACCCTTCTGGCTCTCGCACCTGAAGGGTCTGGGTCCACAAGGGACACACCTCTGGCCACTGGACAGTCCCTGTGGTGCAGACATGCAGGGAGGGGGTCGAGCGCCAGCTGCTGTCTTTGCAACTGGGGGGGGGGCGCTGCTCTTGGAGCCAGAGCAGCCATTTTAAGACTCCCCAGCCCCTACTGAGGGTCTTGGCCTTATCCATCTAATTCACACGAAACAGGGAGGCTGGCCGGCCTGCTGTCCAAAGCTGACCTTCTCCACGTAGGGACCTCAGTGTGAAGCTGGCTGCGCCTAGACAGTGCCATGGCCATGGAGCTGGAAGATTTTATTGGAAAGGTCTTCGGAGAGTGTCAGCCCAGGCCAAGTGCCTGTTCCTGGAATTGCATCCTGGAAAGTCACATCGGTGGCCACGGGGATGTGCAGGGAACCTGGTGGCTCAAGAGGAGAAGCTCACCTATCTGGCAAAGGGCCCAGACTGTGCATGTGACAGAAAGCAGATGGGCAAACAAAAACCTACATCATTTTAGGTGAGACCGATTGGGATCGAATGCACACCAGGATGATGATCGGCTTCCCTGAGCCTGATTTCCTCATCCATTGAGCTGGGGAGAATAGCACCTGTCGTGCCCTCTTCCACTCCTACCCCTGGGACTTTCACAGCCAGTGTGTTTGCTTCTGCATATTTTTGTTACGTTGGGCTCTCTGGATTGTGCTGGGTTTTGAGAAGCACCATTTTCCCAGAGAGAACCTAGGCGCTTTTACAAGTGTACCATACACCCCAGCTCACAGTAAGCTAGGAGAGACATTTTGCAGTTTCCACTCCACTGTTTTTCTCAGCGCTAGGGGAAACACTTCAAGTGGGACCACTATCACTTTGGAAGGAAGCGAGGGGTACTGTATAAGCAACCCAGGCTACCCCTTGCTTCCTTCCAAAGTGGTAGCTTTACCTGGTAGTTAGCAAGTTCAGTGTTGGACATCTCCCTCCTTTTTGGGAGGAAACTGTGAAAAGAAAAGGAAAAAAACCAAAAAAAAACCCCCCAAAAAACCCAAAGGCCTGGCTGCCAGAGGAATCTGTCCCCATGCAACGGCAGCTATTCCTATCTCCAAGCCTCAGAGACGGCACCCGTGAAGTGGAGGTAATAACAGCACCCACTTGCAGGGGCTTTCACCATTTTTTATGGGATTTTAGAGGTGTGGAGCACAGTGCCAGCCGTGATACTGGTCAGCACAGGTTGAAAAGGATGCTGATGCTAGAACTGATGCTAGAACACGGGCCATTTCTCCAACCCACCATGACTCCAGATGAATACTCCTAATCTGAGCCCAAAGCACAGGCTTTGAGAATCACGGTACACCTGCCGAAGCTGGCCTCGGGGGTCCTTCTGCTCTGCCTGCTAGGGCCCCTGCACGATATCGAGAACGCTCCACTGCAAACTCTACTCTGTCAAGATGCCGGGGCCCTCCATGTGCTCACAGCGGTGGGGAGGGGATGCTGGCCCTGACCCGGGTCTACTGGTTTGCTCTGGGACTAAGCAGTTTTCACATTCCTACACCTGGGAAAAGGTAACGTTTGCCGAGCAATGCGAAGGTGTTCTAAACTCGTGTAGATCTTCTTATGACACTACTTGGGGCCTGAAAAGTTCAACTGTTAATGTCATATAAGCCAGATCTTCTGTGAACAGAGATCAGAAAGTCTCGTGTCTAGCCAGGCAGGACCTTCTTCCATCTCCACCCTTCAGTGTTTTACAACCAGTGTGTTTGCTTCTGCATGTTTTTGTTACGTTGGGCTCTCTGGATTGAGTAGGGTTTTGAGAAGCATCATTTTTCTCATAGAGACCCCACGAGCTTTTACAGTGTGTTGGTGGAGTTCAAGTGCACTAATAATATCCAGGGTCCTTGATGTGTCAGGCATAAATGTGCTTCATTCCTACCTTCTTGGGGCTAAGCATTCTCCCTGAGAAGCTTCTGCAATGAAGTCTGTCTTGTCAATATCATTCCTATAGTTGAGGAGGGCTTCTGCAACCTGAAGTTCTTCTGCAATCTAGGTCAAGTGCAAGCCACTATGGCACACCCTTGGGGTGTCATCCTGAAACCATTCCTTCAAAGAAAGAAAACCAATGATCTGCGGACCTTGATGATTCCCTAGTTAATGTCGTCACTTGGAAACCCATGCTTTTCCTTCATTTGGTGTAAAGCTTAATATTTACCTGACTACTAGGTGCACACTTCCCCACACAAAGGCCCTTTGTTATCTTCTATTCCTTTCTCTGCGATAACTGGGTAGGCGGCTCCATGAACCCACTTGGGTCATGAGAGTCAGCAGGAGCCATTGTGAGGACTTGAGGTGGAGCTGTGCAGGAAGAGCTCTTCATAGGATGGGGTGCAGGCCCGGGAGGAGTCTGAACATTGTAGAGGGAGGAGTTGGATAAATCCTAACCAGATCCAATTATTGACTGGCTGGGATCTGCCATTGACATAGAGATGCAACCAGGATCAGGAAGGATTATCGTCTTCAACCTGTGGCAAGCAAAACAATCTGGGGTTCCCCAAATTTGCCACATACCATTGGCACTGAGGTTCAGAATGATTGCAGTCTCTTTTCCTCACCCCTGGAGCCCAGTCCTAAGGCTAAGTGATCCTCTGTGGCCCCCTCTCCCTACTCCCCAGAGCCTGGTCCTCTGCTAAGTGGTTCTCTGTAGCTCCTGCCCATCCCCCAGAGCCTGGTCCTACGCAAAGTGAATCTCTATAGCTTCTTCTCCAACCAATCTCTCTTCCCCTAATCCCCCTGTGACTCCACAGGGACTGAAAGAGTCAAGATAATACCTGGATAACATGGTCACCCACCTTCTACAGACAATGAAACTGAGGCTTCGGTGGGGACCCTTAATTTCTGAAAACAGCACTCTCTTCCTTGGGTTCAGGCTTCCCTCCTCAGGCACCATGCGGAGTGGGGGCTTTGATGCATTACTGTCTGCCTGGGAAAATGCACTTAAAATATCAGCAATTGTCAGGCCTGGGAGTACACACCTGTCATTCTAACACTTGGGAAGCTGAGACAAGAGGATCACAGGTTCAGGGCCAGCCTCAGCCACTTGGTGAAACCCTGTTTACAAATTTAAAAAAATAATAATAGAAAGGACTTGAGTGTAGCTTAGAGGTGGAATGTCCCTGAGTTCAATTTGTAATACCAAAAAATAAGAATAAAATAATTGGCAATTGTGCCATACACCGTTCATCGGAAGCTACCGGGGTCCCATGTCAAGCTATGAGATCTCTGTGTTTAATTTTCCGCGCTTGGTAACACCTTGTGGAGGAAAGTGTGGCAAAATATAGCAAAATAAAATGTGTAAGGAAGCATATCGTTCGCCAGTCTACCACAGACTGGCTTTCTACGGGTATTTCTATCTGAAACTAGATTCTGACTTAGATGGCTTACGGTGACGCTTCCCTTCTCTTCCATAACACTACCTGTGTGAGACATGGTGATGAGCAGTGAGATGCGGGTTCCCTCTCTAGCCTCCCGCCACAGATGCCTGTTTGGAAACATCTGGATAGATGGGACATTTTTCATTTTCTTCCAGATTATTATTATTGGGAAGGGTTGTTGTGTAATGCCAGACTGGGTGGGCAGTTTTCATTCAGCTCACAGACCCAATTGGGAATTTTGTTTGTTTGTTTGTTTAAAAAACATAGATAAAAATCGTTAGTAGTCTCAGAAATTAGACAGCTTAATTACCTTTAATAGCAGATGCATTGGTAGAGAGAAATCCCTTTTGGGTGTACAAAAGTTAGGATAGGTCACACTAAGTTTTTTCCTTTCTATTGCCCTGTCCACTAAAATTTTGAGGTACACTGGGTAATGCCTGTGCGTACACACACACACACACACACACACACACACACACACACGAAGGAATTTCACAGGCAGGTAAAGAGCAATGTCCTGAGAACCAAAAGTGCCCACCAGGCATTCCCCCTGGACAGTGAAGACGGCGCTCCCCCTTGCTGTCTAGAACAATGTGACTAGCTATTTCCACTGCTCCATGGCGTCTCCTCACATTTCTGGGACTGCTCTGCCCAGGCTAGTGGTATGATTATTCGTTACAGGAAATTCCTTAAAGAGCCATCTGCTCATCAGGGGAACACATCCAAGAGTTGGGGTCCTAAGGTCCTCTGCATCTTCACCTTGCTATTCCTACCAATCCATGACCCATCTGCACCAGGGGCCCATCTTGAAAAGACCCACCTTAAACCATGCTTCTAGTTCTCAACAACTTCTGGTCTTGCTTTCCCTCCAAGGGTGGCCTCTCCCCTCATGGGGGTGAAAAGCAGATTGAGCTGTGTCCTGCCAAGGACTGTGTTAGTCCTATTTGGAAATTCATCTTCAAGAGGCATGGTCATCTTCAGACGTTTATTGACACTCCACTGATCCAATCCCAGGCTGGTACAGGCTCCCTAGAGGTCTAGCTATAAAGGTTCCCTTCTGACCTGTCTGGAGACCCTCAGACTGCCCTCTGCTCCTGCTGGTAGCCTTGCTCTAGTGCATGGAACCACGCACCTCCCCAGGAATGGGATAAAGACCATCAAGGGCAAATAGCATATTTTATGGTGGGAGCTCTATGGTCCATGTGTGACCAAGAGTTGTATATTTCTTTCATGGGATCGGTCTGGTCTAGGTAGCTGATGGCAATCTTTATGTTAGCTCTGTTCTCAAACAGTATCTTGCCATATCTATACATTTATTTTGGAAACATGTAATCCAGGAGAAAGTTTATAAATACAACTCAGTTGACCCCATATCCCAATTGTAAATAGGACACACACACACACACACACACACACACACACACACACACACACACACTATTTTTGTTTCGTGGCCCAAGAGGCCTGGGGCAGGTCTTCTGACTATACTTCACAGTCCTGCCATGACCAATGTTCGCAAGTTCAGTACACTACACAGGAAAGGCATGGGCTTGGGTTTTAAATCAGCACATTTATCATCTGCAAGCAGGTGCTGCTGTGTTCCGGCTCCAAGACGCTGATGTGAAACTGTTTCACTTTGCTGTTAAAGTGCGGAAGCTCCAATCTCCTGTGGTGTATATAATGGTTACCATACCTGACTTCTTGGTCAGTCTTTGGGCTCCAGCCCTGTTGGGATCATGAGCAGTTCCCCAGCATTTTGCAGAGACCTGCTTCGGCAGGATGGTCACCACATGGACGAGTTTCTACATGGACACACAGCTGAGGGGGGGAGGCTCAAGCGGCCATGGAAGACAAGAGCCCAAGGTCTGTCTTCCAACTCAGAAGACAGAGCCCAAGGTCTGCTCTGCTACTTATACACGCGAGGAAAGTCACTCAACACTTACCTTCATTTCTTAATTTCTCTAAGGAAGTCAGTGGTACATACCCCAGCCCTCTGAAGAGGACAGGAGGAGAATCCAACAGAATCATGCATGTCGGGGAGACCTTTCGTTCTGTAATATATATTCCAAAGCAAAATTATTTGGTGTGATCATTTTAAAACCAATCTCAAAACATTTGGGCAGATAACTGCTCCATTAAAAATTCATTTGAAATAATTTTGGCTCTGATTAACTTATTTGATTGACATGGCAGATTGACTCAATTAAGATAGTCTGTGGTAGCCCAGTACCGGGCATGATCTCAGCTGACCCTGCACAGAGGGGCCATCTTACTCCTGAAGTTCTATGGCCCACCTGCGTCCCCTGAGCTTCTCTCCCAGGTGTCACCTGTCCTCTTGAGTTTCCCTTGAGCCATACCCCAGGGCTCTGCACCCCCTTCCCCTCCAGATGTTCCCACGGAGAGGGGGGCTGAAGAGGAGGCACCCAAGATAAAAGATAAACGTGATGCGTCTTCTTGGACATTCAATTTTACTTGGAGTTTTCTGAGGCTCCCTTACCCATGCTATATTCATGATGAGCATGTATGTAAAATTATGTAATCTCTGCAGATTGTAGAGCCCTCTCACCATCCTCTCCTAACAGAGTAAGCATGAAGTTACTCCCACCTCTGCCTCAGGCTTTCTTTCATTCTGCCATCAAATGGTAAGATGTCCATGTCTCTCAACCTCAGATCTAGTGCCTAGCAATGTCTTGGACCCCGGACAGTAGGTTGTTCACCTAGGACCTGTTCTGTGCCATGTCTAGACCCTCATGGGTCAGGGCAGGTGGTTGTCCAACTGGGTGGATACTCTGGGTCTGGTCTAGACCGCTCCCAAGCCTCGATGAGCCCCTCTCACACCTGATTCTCTGAACATATGGCTAATTGTGTCCACGACTAATGGGCGTCTTTAAACAACCCCGTGGTGTGACTTGCTTTTCATTTCTCAGGTAACACTAGTGGGAAGTCTATACCCCCTCTCTTTCATATTTGGAAACTTTGATCTTCTAAAGTATATTTAAAACGTATTTGTATTATTAAGAATTATTATTTACTTTGTCCAATGTCTGCTAGGAGCTTTCCTATGGTGGGCTCTCAGCTCAGCTCCTGAGATGATAAAGGTGATGGAGATGGAGTCCCTGTCTCCAGGGGCTCCTCTTGGGCAGGGACATAAAACACACATAAGCACCTCTGAACAAGTGAGCTGAGGCAGGGACAAAAGTGTGTAGAGAGCTGGCCAAGGAGCAGGGGACGTCAGGAAGCAAGCCTTTCGTTAGCCTTTGAGACCAGACTAAGGGGTGGGTAAGATTTCCCCAAAACCCTCATGGTTGAACCACGAGGGGAGGAAGCCCTCTCTGGGGTGGAGGGAGAGGCCAGATCTGAGGATGCCTGTGTGACCCAGGCTGGAGAAGCCATCCTGCTCTGCTAAATCATGACTTCCTGGTCATTTCCAACGTGCTATGCTTCTGAAGTCTGGGCCACGAGGAGAATTCAAACCCACATTTGCTTGGATGCCAAAACCATTGTGAATTATCTATATTTTTAAAATAAAGAATAACTTAGCCTGTATTTATTTTCTGGAAATTGTGAAGACTGTCCCTTTTGTCTTGGAAGGGAAGCCTTGCTTTGGTCCTACAACTTCTCAGATCTGCATCAATTTCAACCCCTAAGAACCACAGAAAAGGATCTCCATTCTGTGCACAGGCAACTCACCAATGCAGAATTTCCAAGTGTGCTCAAGAGTTATGGGTACATATTTTTTAAACACAATTACAGGCTGTTGCTCAGAGAAGAGCATTTTATGTCCTTGGGGTTGACATGTGTTAGAAAAATACACATTTTTATAAAAAAAGGATAAATATAGTTGGGAATGGTACATTTTTATGCTAAGGTAGCTCCTGGGACTGAGACACAGGACGATAATGTGCAAGTTGTAATAATATAAATAGTGGTGTAACCCTGCCAACTTATTTCTAAAATCAAGATGACATTAATTTCCATCAGGCCTTAGAAAACTTTAGGATAATTTACAGGCCAGTAACATCTGCCACTCAGAGAGGAGAAAAGTGCAGATTTTTTGATAGAGCGGAAATAACGGCCTTTCCTTTTGTCAATGAACAGAGGAGACAGAGCAAGAAAATTATAATATCAGAGAAAAATGAACACCATAGATCTGGATGCACACAAAGATCTGGACAAAGCGAGAAGCCCCTTGGTGGCCGTCGGGAGCGGAACTCCCCAGGTCACTCATTTGTTAGGGTTCATTTCAGTGCGGTCGGGGACGGAGGAATGAGAATCATTCAGTTGCAAGAAACCCCGAGGCGTGAAATTCAGCCGAGGTGGCCGCAGTAGTTATGAAGGGAACAAGTGGGGTTTGGGTTCTTTTTGTCATCGGTGGGGGAGACAACAGTGCGTTTTGTATGCATCTCCCCACAAACAGCATAAATGCTCAGGGTGCACGAGTGCTGTGTACATACATGTACGTCTCTATCACTCTGAACTTCATCATGATGTATGATGCGAATGCACCAATCATGATAATAGCAATACAATAAAATAAAAAGTCTGGGGGTATAGCCAGGAGGTAGACTACTTCCCTGGGTTCAATCCCCAGTACCCCCCCCCAATAAATAAAATTTAATTTCTGCAAAGCCTAAAAAGAAAAGAAAGAAAAAAGTAATAATCCACGGTGCAGTGAATGGAATTTTGAATTTCACCAGGAGCAGCAGAGAAGCTGTGGGGCCCGGCGGGAAGGTGGCGTCAGCCGGCATCTCTCCTGCGTTCCCGGGGTCTCCGCGCTGCACCCGGCTCTGTGGTCTGCGCCTGCGTGCAGCGTGTGGAAGGCTTCACAAGAAGCGTGGAGGAAAAAAAAAAAAAAAAAGGACTTGGCTGGCGGTCAGAGCAGCAGGAGGAGTTGCAGATGCCGCTATTCACACTATTTGCACGTTCGGAAGAACAAAGAGCAGGAGGCTGCCAACAAATCTCTGAACCAAGCGCTCGCCCCGCACGCACAGCAGCTCAGCCAATCCGGGGGCCGGAGCGGACAGGGTACCACTTCGCGGATGCCGAGCATCTCTATTCTGACCGAGCGCTCTGCCAGCCGCCTCTGTGGCCAAGCCCGAGGAGGAAGGACGTCGGGACTCTGGCTTGTCACTACTTCACATCTTCTGTGGGGACAGGGACGAAAGCCCCACCTCTCTCTCGGCTCGAATGAGTGGCAGGGGACAGACTGACGACCGCAGCCTTCTCCATTATATTTAAATTGTGGATGTCTTGAGCCTGGGTCTCCCCGGGGTCAAGTGCAAAGCTCCTGTTGTCGGGGCTGCATATCTTTCCCTGGGATGCCCGAGGCACTGAATAAAGACAAAGATTATTTATTTGGGGACTAGATTACCACAAATTAATTCCTGGACCGAATCCAAGAGAGCCTGTGCAGGAGGTTGAGAGGAGGAACGAGAATAACTATTACTCATCATCAGAGACATTATTTTGAGGATGCATGCTATATTTAGCCAAACGATAGCACATCCTCGGAGACTGGTATATTATCACTAAGCCCAGGAACCGCCTGGTCGGGTTGGGAAGCATTCACCAAAGTAGACCCTTCCTAGCTAGACGGGAGAGATGGATAGTCCTCTGGGGAATTCTACTGGGTACTGCGCACCAGTCATATCACAAGGCAGAATCCGTTTGTTTTTCCCTGTTAGGAGATCTGTTGAAAGCATTACAATAAAAGTTATTTAAGTCACATAGTCTTTAATCTTCCAGCAAAATATTGTGCCCATGCCAGCAATGAATCATATTGTATTGTTACGCCTTTTTATAGTCTGATAATCTGTATTGTGTGTTTATAACCCTTGTATGCTGTATTTTATGGTGGGAAAAAAAAATTCCTACCACCAGCAATCTACAACCCATGAATTTACCACCTTAACTACGTGGGCTGAGGGGGAGACGTGGAACAAAGATTCCGATGCGTGGAGTTGGAAATTATCTTACGTCAGCATGGCTTCACTCGGGGCCTGGCAAAGTCTTTCTTGTTTTCTCTTCCTTCTGACATGATAGCTACCCGCAGGGAATGTTTCCCGACTCTAAGCACTGGGAAAAGAAGGGATCTGTGAACTAAATATAAATCAGTGCTTATGGCAAACCCGAGGAGGGCTGTCCTTGAACTTCCCTGAGCTGTTGGCGATCTCGTTCTGCACAGCACTCCAGATGCTCAGGAAGAAGCCACTTGTCTGAGACACAGAGTCAACTTCTCCCTAAATCTGGAGATGCACTTCGCACACCGGCCCAGGGGCCTCTGCTGCCGTGACCCTAGGGGGCAGTGCGGCCTTCCTTTATGACGATACTCCCAGGGGAATGGCTGAAGGCACCCGCCACCCCTCTCCTTTCTCTGTGGCCCTGGCAATGGGGACAGAGGGTGCTCCCCTACGCCGATTCTTGAGCATCCAACCGCAGGATGGCACCCAGCTCGACAACATGGCCCTCGAGGGACTGGAGCAGAGGTGGCAGATGAGGGACTTGACTCTGGGCTTCCTTCCCAGGGCATGAATCAGCTGGCGAGTCCCTCTGCCTGGCAGTTTCGGATTTCCTCTGAAGATGTTGGTGAGACCAGTGTCTTCTGCCCGTCTTGACCACTGTCAGACGGTGATGGAAAGCACCTGGCGTCCCCACGCCTGGTACCTGGCGTATTCTCGAGGTACTCCCTCGTCATCCCTCTTCCCACTTGCAGAGGCCTCCTCATTCCTCCACCTGCAAACCAGGGGTTGATCTGCCCCTCGGGGTCTTCTCTGCCAGTTCCCTGAAGCGACTGGAGTCTGGCTGGAGAGTTAGACCCGCTGACTAGCTTCCCATAAATGTCTTCTTTTAGAGCTTGGATTTTTCCCTATTGACGCCCAGATGTTTATCGATGTGAACTCCGGCATCCACAGCACCGATCTCAAAAGCCCCAGGTCGGATGTCTTCTGCATTAAGTCCAGCTTGGATTTTCCCAGGCTCGTCCCCGTACCCATTCCTGGCTGGGTCTCAGCTCTTGGCTGCATCTCTGTAGCAAGGTCCCAGCATAACACTGCTGACCTGGAACCCTTGCTACACGTCCTCCATCTGGTACTCTGGGACTTGACCCACCTGCTTCTTTATCTACTACCACCAATCACTTTCCGTCTTCTCTCATTTCTTCTGTTCAAATCTTACAGGGAAAGATGTCCACCGATAACATTGGTTAATTAGGCGCCCCAAGGGCAGTGCCAATGCCCACACACA
Source organism: Graphiurus murinus (assembly GCA_004027655.1). Taxonomy (NCBI): domain Eukaryota; kingdom Metazoa; phylum Chordata; class Mammalia; order Rodentia; family Gliridae; genus Graphiurus; species Graphiurus murinus. Next base: position 26,394 of record PVLC010010290.1, on the reverse strand, counting down.
ACCCTTTCCTCACATGTATGGGCACAGCTGTATGATCCCATCTGCCTTTTGTTGGCCTGCTGAGCACTGAGGCCGGTCATCACAATGAGAGGCAGAGCCCACAGTATCCTGGGGCAGGTGCATAACTCACATGACTTGGATAGGCAGTCGGATGTGCTTAGTGGGGGAATCTGGTGCACCTCACAAAGAAGACTGACTACAAGTGGCAGGCCTCCAAACTCAAAGCAACTGAAGAAAGGGGACTCATGATTGCACCATGTAAAAGTTCTGCACACAGAGGTGAGAGGGTTGGCTCGGTGGTTCAGACATGCTGTGAGGACTCACTTGGTCTTCCCTTATTCAACACAGCCACCAGCCCCCTTGGCTCGGCGTAGTCCTTAGACTTGTCAGCTTTGATCACAATATGGCTGTCCTGGCTTCAGCATCCTGCCCCCTGGGGGGCGTGTCCCAAATGGGAGCAGAGGTGCTTGCTCTATCCTCAGCGTTTCTTTTCTAATTACAAAACAACAAACTAAGCATTCTCAAGAGTTCCCAACAGAAGTTTCTGGAGACCTGTGGCACGAGGGTGGGAAGAGGTGTGCATGTCCACGAAACGGCTGCAAGGTGGGCACATTCCCGCATTTCTGATGTCCCTGTGACCTTGCATAGGAGAAAAAGTAACATACCAAATTTGGGGGGAAGAAGGCTGGGAATCCTGGTTGCACCCACGTATTCAGGTGTGGGTGTCTGGAAGTGGGAGTAAGTGTGCATGCGTGTGTAAGTGTGGGTGTGACGGGAAACTCAGGAGGCCTGCGTGCGGGGGCGTAGCTAGGCACGCAGCCAAGTCTGCCATTCTTCTAGGAGGAGAGCAGGTGCCTGGTGGGGATTTTCAGAAGACGACTGAGTATCAAGGCAAGGAAGAAGCCGTGAGTGTTTTTAAGGCTGGATCTACCAAATTCGGCCACTTTCTTCTGCATCAAATTCTATTCTTCCCCCCTTTGGCCTGCTTAAAAATGGGCGCTAGTTCCCGAATGATTCACATATGGTTCAGAGCTGAGCTGATGAAGAACACTAATTTGTGTATGGTTTTGTTAGATTTAGATTAAGGTACACATTTTTCTTCCCTCATCTAACTTCCCAACTCTTCCGTTGAGTTTTACTTATTCTATCAAAATGAATGCTATTTACTTGATTTATCATTTTTTAAACCCACCCCATTGTTTTCATAAAGATGATGACCTGCTCACTGTAAAACTTTCAGATAACGTAAGACAGAATATAAAAGTAAACTTAAAGCGCCCTGCAGGTAATCAGTTACTCTTAACATTGTGGCAGGCACTGTTTACGACATCTCTGTGCGTCTCCGTATCTATAAGTAGAAATTTTCTTATTCAGTGAGTGGATATTTATTGATCACCTATTGTATGCTACAGTCCACGAGAGGATGACCATGGCAGTACTGTTTATAATAGTGGGATTTGCGGGGGGCAGATTGACCAGGAGGAGACTAGTTACATCAATTACAGTAGACAGACACTGTGAGATGCTAGGTAACAGTTAAAAGGCAGAGCGCTTTGAACCAAGTGGTGGGGGTGGTTGTAGTAAGAAAAGGCTGAACAAGCAGTGTGTGTGTGCACATACACGTAGGTGTAATATGGGATATATATATGCAATCCATACACGTGGTGGTGTGTATTATATAAATAATCCATTTGATATGTAATATAGATGGACTGGGGGTGTAGCTCGGAAGTAGAACTCTCCTAGGTTCAATCCCCAGTATAGCAAAAAAAATACTGTTGAAATATATATAGAGAGAGACTGGATATGGATTGTGAGAAAAGAGAGGAGTCAAAGGTGACTGCAAAATTTGTGCCCTGGGCTTGACATTCAATAGAAGAGGAATTGTCAGGGGGTGTTCTTGTATTGGAGGAGCAGATTTTCAGTTTGGACATGTTCAATTTGAACTACCCAGAAGACACGCTTAGCGGGTTGAATCGTGTTCCCCAGAAGGGAGGTCTGGGTCCTACTCTCTAGTACCTGCAAAGGTGACCAGGATGGAAGCGGGGTCTTTGCCAATGTAGTGAAGTTTTGATCATACTCATGAGAGTGGGCCCCATCTCACATTGCCAGCGTCCTCAGAGGAAGCAATGAAGATACAGGGAGGCTGAGGAGAGAAGGGAAGGCCGTGCGATGTCCCAGGCTGAGAGCAGAGGGGACGTCAAGGGACAAGTGACTCTGGTGACTTCAGAAGCCAGGAGCGGGGCCTGGATCCCATTTTCCCCTGCAACCTCCAGGGGGAACACGGTCCTGCCAACACCACGGTTTCCAGCTTCCAGCCTCCAGACTGTGAAAAATAAGTTCCTGTTGGTTTTAAGCTATCCATTTGTGGTCATTTGTTAGTGGCAGCCCCAGGACTGTCACCCAGCAGCCAAGTTTGGGTACCAAGAAAGCCAATGCACTAGTTGCTGAGCCCAGGAGAGAGTTCTGGCTGGAGATGTGAATCCATACTGCATTAAAGATGTGGTTGCAGGTCAGGAGCCCGGGCTCATCACTGGGGCCGGGAGAGGTCACAGAGCAGACAGGGAGCAGGGCTCAGCGTAAGATACAGGGTCCGAGTTTGATGAAGGCTGGGGTTGAGATCGGGGTTATCCTGGTGCTGTCATAGCCACCATGGGGGGACCAGGGTCAGAGGGTGATGAGGGTGGTGGGGGGTGGTCTGAGGACTGTGTGTGTTGAAAGCAGAACGGGAGGAGGGTCGTCATGGAAGGCCATTGAGGAAAATTATTCTAAGGAATTTTGCTGCAAAAGGCAGAAGAGCAGGTGGGGAGGTGTGGACAAGAGAAAGTCATTTATCTTTGTTTTTAATGGGAGAAATGATGGCATGTTTTCATGTCTAGGGGAATGGTGCAGAAGAATGAGAGGCAGTGATGGAGCGTCGAACGGAGCAGGCAAAGCAGTCTCTTCAGCCCCAGAGCAGGGGACAGTCTGGGGTGGAATCCTGGCATCTGGCTGTGCCAGGCAGCCCAGCCTGAAGTTGGTGGACCAGGGGACACCCGGGTGACTTGGTGCTGGTTCTCCTCCGATGGCTTCAAATTTCTCAGTGGAGCAAGAAACAAGGTCACCGACTGAGAGACAGAGAGAATGAGAGAGGAGGTGTTGAAAGTTTGTGGAGGGAGGAAGGTGTGAAATAATTGTCTAGAAGACTTAATTTGCCTTTCAGTTAATGTGCAAAGGATACTTTTTTTTTTAATTATATGAAATTGAAAATAGCAAAAAGTAAAAGGCAATATAATAAACACTTGTAATGCAATATAATACGCTTTAACAAATGCAAAAAAAAAAAAAAAAAAAAACATCATGTTTGCCCCAGGTCTATTTTAAGCAATAAAACATTAGAAATGAAATTGAGTTATCAGAATTTAAAGTTAATTACTTCTCTATCCAACCTCTGAACAAGATGAGGAAACTTGGAACGCTTTAACTCTCGGCGACTCCCCTTTTGTCTCCGAGGTTTTTCTTCTTGGCAAGTGAGATGTTACTCTTTTCTATCATCAGCGTGTTTGGATTCGCCCAGAGGCTGGCTGATTCACTTGTATGCCTTTGCTGTCTGCGCAGCTCTTCTTGTTTGGAATCAAGTTCATGTTCTTTGGAGTTCATCCTTTAGTAGTTCTTTCCGTGAGTCAGTGAGTGCTAGATACACCTAGTTCTTGCACAGGTGAGCATGTTTTATTGGATACTATATTAGGTGGGTACAGAATTTCACATTGACACATTTTTTTTTCTATGATCAACGGAACACACATTTCTCTTTTCTCTATTATAACTAATTCATAGTCTATTTCATTTGGTTTTTGGTGATATTCCAATGACTTTAAACTTGTCTTCCATCTCTTTCCCCTCCATTCACACTTCCTATTTTCTGTCTTTCCTTCTTTTCTCTGACATACATTCAGTGCCTTCTGAAACAGGCATAGGGATAGAAAGGCTCCTAAGAGCCAGCGCATTCTTCTTTCTATTAAGTGTGATGCTACTAGCAAGGATGATAATAATAATACAAAAAAGGAGGTGTTTAGGATTGTTCTTGTATGACCAGTACTGTGATCAGTCTCAAAATTCATGGAACAAGTATTTGGTGAATGGCTGACATGTAGCAGGCATTGTGTTAGGCACTTGGGAAATAATAAATAAGACAGATGTCATTCCGGCCTCACAAATTTTATAGTCGTCCATGAGACATAGATGGAAAACAAGAAGAGTGGATGCTGTTTCCTTGAGCAGGAAAACCAGAGTGATGGAGCGGAGACCGGGAACAGGGCCAGCGGGGGCAAGGGTTTGCAGGGCTGTGTGGGTGGGTAGTGAGAGACGCCTCTTAGAAACCTGAAAGACAGGCAGGATCCAGGGCTCAGAAGACTTCAGGGGAGGTTATTCAAGACCTCCCAGCACTGTGATGTAAGAAGCATAGAGGTTTACATGGAAATGACTTTTCTCACCGAAGCCACCAGTCTGTGGCCAGAAAGCTTTCTAAACTTTAACCCCATGCCCAACATGCTGGAATCTGTAGGCTGATTTCATAAAACTTTACTTGTTGGACTCAAAATGCCTCCCCTTCCCCAGGGGTGAAAAGTGCGTGCGATCACGGCGGTCCAGGCCAACATCTTCCTTCCTCCTTCCTGCCCTCTCTCTCCCGTCATTCTTCATTTCCTTCCTCTTCCCTGGCTAGGTTTCTGGAACATGGTCCCAGGGTCACAGGGCTTGAAGAGGGATGGATCTTCTCCAGGGATGCAGAGGAAGATGGATGGAACCAAGGTCTTGCTTTCTGCCTGCTGGCCAAGAGAAGTCTCTGAGCACAGCTCCATCCTGCAGCCTCCTTGGTCGGCCATTGCACCCTCCCCTCCTCGTACCTGCTCCCCTTTTTCTTTTCTTCTTTCTTTCCCTTGATCATTCACTCATTTATTATTGAGACACAGATGATTTCCAAAAAGAATTAGGAGTGGACTCTTTACTTATTCAATATTGTGTTCAACCATTTTCTTTCTTTCTCTTCTTCCTGCTTCTTTCCTGACCATTTCCTTTTTCAGCAGGACAATGTCAGGATAGTTAAAGAATGCTGGGTCTGAGCATTCTCCTAAAATGGCCTTCTACAAAACAGAACCCCTGGCAGATCAATGAGATGGCTTGAGAACATAACTCATCTTACGGCTCAGCTGTTTCAGGATTCACATTCAATTTGGCTATCCATCCAAAAGTTGGGATTTTTAATAAAAGCTTTCACAAACCACTTGGGTATTCAAGAGTTTAATACATAGCAAACAATAAAACTCATACTTGGAAATACGGGGGAGTAAAACTGCTACAAATATTCATGTTCATACACAATCTGCACTCCCTTGGACTAGGTATTGAAATTTGAGAAACACATTCTAAATTCCATTAAGCATCTTATATTTACTTATGTAGTTGTTGACAGAGCAAGATTTAGAGAAAATCTGAATTTTTTTCCCATTGAGTTCAGTACCAACATTCTTTCTTTGCTCTGTGATGAGTTAGAAAGTTGGACCTGATTCTGCATCCTCTTAGATGAGGAGGAGAGTGAGATTTTGTATTCGTTTTGAAGTAGGTTGCAGAGTAGCCGAAGGGAGCTCGACTTAGTATCACTTCCTCTTCTGCCCTTGACTATATCAGGGATACTGGGCCAGCACCAATCTACGCGGAGCTCTACTTGAGTGTCAATAGTACTGGAATAATCACATCTTCCTCGGGTTTGGCCAGGATGACTAAATGGTAGTGCATACCAGAAGGACACCTTGCAACTTGTACAGTTCATCTAAGAAGGTCACTTGTTACACACTTAGCAAACATTTAGTGAGCACCAAACACCAGTAGAGGGAGATAGGCATGCAAATAAATGAGTCTAACAAGTGTGTGTGTGTGTGTATGTGTGTGTGTATGTGTGTGTGTGTGTGTGTGTGTGTGTGTCTGTGTGTGTATTAGAAGTCTGAATAGAGCGAGGGTTTCATGGGTAGGGTCACTATCATTTCTAGTCATCCTGTTATTCCTCCTAAGTACCCCAAGGTGCCTGTGTTTAGTGGTCCTAGCTTGCCAGTCCTCTGCACTCATTCATTTTTCCAACATCTATTTATCGAAGACTACTGTGTGTGTATTAGACACCATTGTAGGCAAGGATGGAAATCCCTCCCTGGCTGCATTTTCTTTCCAACAGAGAAGGAGCATGGGTACTGGAAGACCCAAGTGCACAGAGTCCCCCTGTCCTGTCTTCTCTGAAGACCTGCATGAAGGAAAGCAGAGGGGAACGAAGCTTTTGAGGGAGGCCTGAGAAGGGAAGAGGCCTGGACTGGAGGGAGGCTGTGCCTGGCGTGGTCACAGGGCGTCTGTCTGGTCTCCCACCTTCAGGGCTCCTGGTGTCAGCGCAGAGGGTGGTAAGAACTCAGGCAGGCGGCGCCGAGTGCTCTGGACACTTCTTGGAGTCTTGTATCCCTGGTGTGCTCAGAAGCACAGAGGAAAGCTTTCCAAGGGCTTGCGCTAACTGGCCCTTGCATCTCCCCAGGAAGACAAGCGACCTAACCCAAGTGGGACTCTTACACAATCCCAGAGTGTTGGGAATGGAGCCCAGTAGTGGATCTCTTTCCAGCGTAGTCCTTTGTGCTCAGCTCTACTTGATTAAAATAGAAAAGGGGTGAGTCACTTCTCTGGCCGAGCAGATTTGAGATGGCAAATTCACACAACACCAAGAGGTTAAATGACTTATTCAAGGTCACAGATGGTAAGAGTCAGAGGTGGGGGGCAGCGAATTTTCTCATCCCTGGACAGTGCTTCTTCCTCTGCAGTGATATCTTATGAGATCCCATGGGGTTTTGTTAGTAGAAAACTACACTGCAGATGGAAATGATAGGATTTTAGGATTGACTGCAGGTATCGAAATCTAGGATGCACTTGCAGTTGCACCCTCAATTTCAAAAGCAAATCGGGCATCTCATTCTGTCCTGGACAAAACTTCCCAGGGCTTCTTCATGACTCAGCACTTTCTGATTAAGGGAACAGAGAGAGGAGTATCCTTTAGTTTGCTGCATTGCCTGGATTTCAGAGGAAACACGATGCCTAGAAATCTCAACCACGCCACATTTGGGTATTTCTCCATAAAATTACAGAATAAAGTCATCAGTCCACTGGCTGTGGGTAGGCACAAGTAGAGAAGACAGGAACAAAATGGTAGTAACAGTTATTTCCATGGCTATAGGGTTGGACTACAAATGCCATATCTCTTGCCGATTTTTTTTTTTTTTTTTTTTGTGAGTACCAGTGTCCCTGCACTGTGCATGTTCTATTGCACTGAGCATCCTCTTCCAGCTGAAACTGCGCTTGTGAATACTGCCCCAACCATACCTGGGCCTTTCCCGACAGCTGGAGGAAGTCTTCTGTCCATGGTCCCTCGCTGTCTGTGCATCTCAGGGAGCCCCAGTGGTTTTCTCAGTAACTACTATTGGCCTTCAGATTTGCTGCCAAGAAGTAGACTCCACAGTGGTGTCCAGAGACGCAGAAGCAGTGAAGGACACTCACCCCGCAGTTAGCATCCACTGCTGACCCAAGAGTGGCGAGCTGTTGTCAGAACAGGGGAGAAAACTGAGGAAAACCCAGCAATGGGTGGTATTTTGGTCAAGTCACGGTCGTGAAGCAGGAAGGAAGCACAGTACTTGGGAAGAGAGGTCACTGTTGCCTGTCCTTTAGATGTTACCTAAAACTAATCTCAAGAACACCTGCAATGCCTTGTAAGGAGTTTGTAATCTACAGCAGACAAAAACACGCCAATGAGCGAAATGGTGTCTTTTTTTTTTTTTCGGGGAGCTTTGGGAAATTTACCTCCTTTACAAAGTTTGCCCAAACCAATTACAAATTAAGAGCTATTTTTCTACTTCCAATCTGTGATTTTATTCTGATGAGCTTTTTTTCATTATGTGGAAATTACTCGCACTAATACTTTTACAAATTGAAAATACGCAATTTGTTTCTGGGGCGACGTGGCTGTGTGTGTCTCCGCATCCCATCTCCAGGAAAGGAGCAGGGGCGCCCTCGCTTCTGTCTACAGGCCTCTGCCTGATGCTGGGGGGCCTCCAATCCAGCAGGCCCGGGAGGCATGCTCCGGACGCCCCCTGGGCGACCGTCAGCCCTCCGTGTTTGCCTTCCTCCTCATGCCCTGTGCTCTGTGCACCGCAAGAGGCTCCCCCAGCGTGTGCACGCAAATTTGAAATCTTCCCCTCCTCATCTGCGTTACTTGGCATCCAGATTTCCTGTCACACCTGGAAAGCTGCAGCAGGCAAGGTGCTTTGGGCTATGAGTAAAAGTTCACAAGCGCTAGCAGTGTTCACTGTTGCACATGGCAAGAAAGGACACCGTCGAGTCCTTTGGGGACTTCATTCGGGCTCTCCCAAGTTCTTCTGCTCTACGTCCTCAGGCTGTGGACTTGGTCTCTGCATGGTTGTACATGGAGGGAAAGGGAATAAGAAAAGAGGGTCCCTTACTTCACCTCCTTTGTAGAGGCAGAGTAAATCTCTCCAGTCCTGTCTCCAACCCAGCACACTTGTCATGCCAGAGGGAGATCACCGGCCAGAGCCGCAGTCTAGAGCGTAATCACAGTGATCGGCTTTGCTTAAACTAAAGGCATGTTCCTCCACCCGTCTTGCAGCCCAAGGGTCTGGCGAGGTGAGCAGATTTGATTCTGTGTCACACAGGAAGACGACAGCAGGGGTGGCTGGAAGACGGGAAGGCAGTTTGTCTGTCTTCAAAGGCCTTCGTCAACCCACCAGCCAGGACTGCCCATCTCCTTGTCTGACTTTGCTTTACCTAAGAGGTCGCCTCCACTTTAACCCACCCAAACTCAACCAAATCGGACTCCAGGCCTCCAGGGTCTCTTTTCTTTTCTGGCTCTCCCCTCTTCCGATGCAACCCGTGATAAGGAAGATTAGGAGTTCTTGGGTAATTCTCCATTTCCCGTGTGGTATGTGGTGGAAATTTCTGAAAAAACCAAACAGGGATGAAACAAAAATGATTTCTGGGGTCAAATCCCGTAACTTTCAAGCCCTGGTGTGGTAAGCCTAAGCTGCATGGTTGGTACACTTTCGCGTTTTGCTGGTGTCTCGGACGCCTCTCCTTCACTGTTTCCAGGTGAGTGAAAGGCTCCCCTCGGGAGAGAGAGAGACAAATGGGAAGTCTGGGGGAGGGCAGACGAGTCTTGTCTCAAAGATGACCTTGAGTGTCTTTGATTTTGATGACTGCAGGACCTCATTGGCTTCCATGAGACCACCCTGCCTGCCGCCTGAGCTGCTTCAGTGACTGCATGTTACAATATCCCCAGCTTCCCTCTAAAGAGCCGTGCTCTCCGGAGCCATCTTCTGATGAGGCAAGCATCCCTCACGTCCACTTGTGAGCGAGGAAGCAGACAAGAGCGCCGGACCAGTGGCACCCTGCAGAGGTCGGATGACAAAATGAAATCAGCAGAAGATGTGGATAAGGGGATACCAGGAGATCGAAAGGGAGGAGAGAGTGGAGCGTGCAGGCCTCGGAATCAGTCCTTGGACTTTACCAAGCGCCTATCTCTGGTCCTGTAAATAAGAGTATTGACGGGAACGATCCATCAGGGCCCAGCAAGGCAGTGGCAAAAGCCTGGCTGAGACTTGAGCACCGGCTTACGCTAGCCCTGGGAAGCCGATGACCCAGAGACCTCAGACAGGACGATCAGGGCCATTCGGCGAGTTATTAAGGCGCACTCTGCAGCCGTCCTGTTCATAGAATCACCCGAGAAAGCAAATCCACCGGGGTTGAAGGCAAATGACTGCAGGCTGGCTCGCATTTGTGCCAGTTCACTCGGAGAGTGCAGGCAGTGAGACGGGGATCATCATAATACAGCCATCTTTTTGCAATTTCTTTTCTCTGAAACCACACATAACTTTTGAGGATGTAAATTTGTAAAGCATCATGCTTTATGTATTGCTTCTTTGGCATCTACTTTAGTCTTTAAGAATGGATGTTGTCTAATTATGCAGAGGAGCTTTGGATGAGGAAATATACTAAGTGTGCATTAAATAGACAACTTTAAATAATGGCACTTGTGCTAAGAAGTGTATTTTCTGGCAAGCGACTAATTTATAATGGTCATAGATAAATGCATTAGTGTATGAAATGCTTGTCTTTATTTATTGATTTGAAGGGGCAGTATTATATTTTTGAGGATGTCTTCTTTATTGGACCTGTTTTCCATCTTTTGCAAAGTTGCTCATATTTTATGTTTATTGACATTTGCTGCACTTAAATGTTGGAAAATGGAAGCAATTTGACAGTAAAAAAAAAAAAATCAACATTAATATGAGTCAGTCCTTGCTTTCGGGCACCAGGTAAACAGTCAGAGCAAAGCAGTAGCTGCTTCCGCCCTCTTCCCTCCCCCAGAGCCCTGCGTTCCTTCAAAGTGCGCGCATCACAGGTAGAGAAAATGAGATTAAATGACCAAATTTACTACATTCTTAGTGCATAAACCACTACCCTAGATCCTTCCGAGCCAATTTAATTTTTAGCTTTATTCTTGGCCTAATGCAATGTTTTAGTTCATTGCGCTTCTTGGATGTGCAGAAGCAAAGATAATGTGTTACACTACATTCATTTAATGTTTCATCAGGCTTTTTGGTGTATCTACCTTTTGGTTATTTTAAAATGTTTCATCCTTATCGCTTCGGTCATGAAACGTAGGTTCATTAAATTACCGTGCCGGGTGGTTCCGTGGAGAATCTGACGGAGGATGTAGCACATCCCGTCCGGGACACAGCCTGTCCGCCTGACAGGTTCCCCCAACACCAGTCAACTCCAAAGGTATTTCTGTCCGAGTGAACAAGTGTGTTTCGACCAAGCCAGAAAGTGTCCAAGACTCTAGAATTTCCCTGAACCCTTTAGAATCATAAGGACAAACAAGGACCCCTGCAAAGTCACACAGGGTCTGCTCCCAAGGTGTAAGGACAATGGGCACTTGTTCTCTGATAATAATGACAATATAGATATAATCAGAGCAATCATACCTTACACGTGTGTGAGGCCTTGCCTTGTTAGGGTGGCTTCCCCGCACGCCACCCTAACAGTGGCCTGCAGAGTTGGGTGGATTGGGCGAGATGGAACCCTATGAACAGGATGCACAATCCTGCTGAACTAAGTTTGTGCTACCTGCATACTCGGCCCGAGCTGGTGAGCTCACCTCTCATTAACAACGGCAGCTCCCTCTTAGGAGAAACAGGGCAGGTTGCTTGTCACTGTTAAGGATGGTCCGGCAGATCCCTCCTTTGCTCAGAAAATACATCTGGCTGAACAGTTGTCGGGCCAACATGGTAGGAAGAGACCGAGAGCTACGCGTTCGGCTCATTTATTTCATGTGACATATTGCACTGTGCAGGATAAGACATTTATTGCCCAGAGAAGTCCGGCGGTTCACATTCAGTAAAAACAAGTGTGTCCAGCTATAAATGACAACCGCAGGGCCCTATTTATCAGATATTAAATTAGCAATGCTGTAAATCAAGGGTTCCCATTGGTCTAAAGGGTAGCAAAAGCCAACCGTAGGCCCACCTTTCCTGGTTAACAAAATAGCATGAAATATGTTTTCAGGAGTGAAATGTCGGAGTTGCCTAGTGCTGTTCCAATGTGGTCTCCTGGAGAAGGTGCTTTCTGGGGGGGGGGGGGGGAGTCTTGCTACCGTGCCCCATGGGCTTCCGGCAGTGAGCATAAAGGAGAGAAACGTTCTGTACCAACAAGTAGCCTCTATCCAGGTCTGAATGTGTCGGAGGCGACTGGACCCATCAGGGATACTTTGTGTCAAAGCCGTTTCTGCCTGACTGAACCCGAAAATAAACACCTTTGCTCTCTGTCATTACTGTTTCATTAACACCTTGGCCAAGTTCTCTGGCCAAAGAGACCGGATTTCAGTGTGATGCTAAATTATTGCAGGCTGGTGTGTAATAGCCCTTGATAATTTCATATCCACTGTACCTCTCTCTCAACAGATGCACACACACACACACACACACACACACACACACACCACGAACAAATGAACAAGCACATACAAATTGGAGATTGTGCACAAAAAAAGAAAAGAAGGGTGAAAAAAAAAAACCCAGGAAAGCTATTTAGGGCATTGTTCCCATTGGGTTTCTCTGCAAAGCAGTTTAACTGTAGTTAGTAAGTGCTCAGTGTAATCTAATAAAAGGCATTTTGCAATATTAAGCAAAAAACATCTGGTACCCAGAATTCCCTGATCATTTTTAACTAGATGCAATATCTCTCTCTTTCTCTTTCTCTTACAGACATGTGAAAAATAGCCTAATAAGGATCCTTGTGGTAAAATCAGATGGAAAACGGGGAGGGAGGCTCACGCATCTTCAGCAGCTCATTCGAAGCAGCGCCTCCGAGTTGCACAATAATAATCAGTGCTGGCCCGGTGCCGCCGGATTATTTTGTATATTCATGAAGCTCCTCATCAGCCGTCAGGAGGATGTGCAGTAATCCTTGGATGAAATAAGGCCAATCAGTGGAATAATGAGGAAGGTAATATCTCCCGAGAGGCCTGGAGTGGGTTTTCATCAGACCAGGCTGTAACTCTCCAACTATTTGCTTTACAAATGCAGCCTTTGATCTTTGATTTGGGGAGCAGAGTGGGAGAGGCCGACCTGCTGCTCCATTGTCCAGTCTGCTAGGATAACAAGCTAGCAGAGCAGAAGGACCAGGAGGGGAAGGAGGTGGCTCCTAAGATCAGTCAACTCCCGTTAACTAAAACCTCACAGCCTTTTTATTGACTGTGCCCTAATATCTACCCACTCAGCAGGTCAGGTGCCGTGAGACTGCTTTTTTTTCCCCCTTTCTTTCTTTTTATTTCCCCCCAACCTCCTTGTATTTATATATGTGGACCATAACAAACCTTCTCAAAGCAGGAGGTACTGGGGTGATATAAATACCTGCTCTGTTTTTCTTGCCAGAAAATAATGACGACCTTTTAATGAATCTGAGACACCATTTCAGAGCTGTAAGATCATGCACCAAGCTAAAGACAAAAAGTATCTCAATTATTTTAATTATGTCTTATTTCCTCTTCGTTGCATCCACAAAAACAAAAACAAAAAAAACCCTAAAAACAAAACAAAAAAAAAAAAACCCAGGCAAAAGAGGTGCCGGTGAAAATGCATATTTAAAGCAGTCTTGCAGTTTTCTCTTAGCAAAATGGACCCAATGTAGTCAGGAGGCAGGTGAACCACAGGCACCGCCCATCTGCAGCATTTGTGTCTCCCTGGGTTACAGGATGACTGAAGCCGACCTCAGGGAAGTGTGCAGACGGGCGGGCGGCATCCTGCCGGTGAGAGCGCAGGCAACCAGAGCCCGCAAAATCGCAAAATCGAGACCCGGCCAGCAGCGGCAGCATTACATCTCTTCTCTCTCCCTCCCTCCCAGTCGCTCCCTTCCCTCCTCCATGGCCTGTGATGATCTGATCCTACACGCAGGCATTTCAACTCTCCTCCTTACTTGACCATTTGGGGTTTTTTTTTTCTCTCTCCAGGTCTTTCTGTTAGTCACCAAAAACATATATAACAAGGTTCTGAATTAGTTGAAGAGACAAGTAAGTTGCATGTTGAATAGTTGGAATTGTAATGCACTTTTGTGAGAAAAAAAAAAAAAAAGATCTCCCTTGGCCATCTGCCTTATTAGTCAAATTGCATTTGAGACAAATAAATGGACTTAGTCACTACAGCAAAACAGAAATACCACCCAAGTACCTCGGAGAAAATGCCTGGATGCCTGCTCAGCCCTATGCCACATCGGAAGACAGCACTGGGCGTTCATATATTCCATATAGCTCCTAATGAGGGAGATTTTGTTTAAAGTTTATTATGGTTTATTAAGCCTGAAGAATTTCTGCTCAAACAAGCAAGCAGCATACCTTTCTTATCAGAAAAACAACCCTGATTTTTAAAAAGGCATATTATAAATTTTTGCATCGCAAATTATGAGAATCATTTCATTAATAAGGGCTGCTATTAAAAAGAAAAATAACGTATGAGCTCTTACCCATATTAAAAAAAAAAACTAATAAGAAATTGAAGAAAATTTCAGTATATGAAAAACCCTTCTTTGAAAATTAAGTATAATGAGGTATACAATAAACAAGGTCAAACAAGTTAATTTGAAACTATGAAATGAGGTGAGAAGGAATTAAAGGAGATTGCTGGAGCAGATTTATTCACTGGCTGTGTGATGATGTCATTAACAAATGCGTGTGCCGCCTCATGGGCCATGGGCATGCCCAGCCGCGCAAATGGTCTTTCGGCAGAAGAGATTTCCTATTGCTCCCCTCGATGCGTGTATTAATTGTGCTTCTGAGCACCCTGGAAGAAGCCAGGAGGATTTCCAGGAGGAATCTGGAGCTGGACCCCCTTTGAAGCCTGGGCTTTCAGGAAGAGGTGGCCGCTGCCTCTTGCTTTTGATTCCGTTTGGGCTGGGTGTGAGAAGGAGACTGTTTCAGCGAATGTGAAAGGGCTAAATTTGACATTTGATTCACCCTATTCTGGGATTTTAAACTGTGATGTAAATGAGTTTGAAACTGGTCTTTCTTCCATTTTCTCTTTTCAAAATGTAATACAGTTAAATGACAGAGATTAATTACTGAAGTAATTACTGTTGGAAAGCAAAGGGACGGTTGTAGGAGGCAGTCTTTCTTGTGAAGACCAAGTCTTTCTTGACAATTATGCTTAATTCCAGCAATGATTATCCGGCGTGGTACAATCTACCCGCACAAGGGCACACGCGGGTTGGTGCGTCCTCACTCTCGGGGAGCTGTTAGGACGAGGTAATTATGTTTGACTGGGCCGCCGCAGCTCGGTTCCCAGGGACATCACCGGGGTCTTTTTCTTAAGGGAGTGTCTAAGCCCCTACCCGGGGGTCACCGCCCCTTGTTTTACGCTTCATTTCCTGGCCGGGGCTAACACAGGGCTCAGCCCTGACTGCAGAAACGTGCACGGAAAGTACCCCATGAGCTCTTTCTCCATTCCGCACCCTTGATGTATCGAAGTGCTGAAGAGGGCACAGAAATGGATCCCTCGGTCTCTGCTACTTAGATCTGTAAGATCTATGGAGGAGGGTCGCAAGAGGCACGTAATAAAACTCTGGGATTCTAAACACTGGCACATTTCCCTGTGAATTAAGGCTGGGCCATCATTAAAAAAAAAAAAAAAAAGAGTGGATGGTCCCCAGGAAAAGACTCCCTGATTATTGACTAAGGTAATTGGTTCGCAGAGCTCACACAGCCCTGGTCACCTTTGACCCCCGCCCCCTCCATGGCTGTCTCCACTGGGGCTACTGCCCAGGACAGGATTACGACGTGCTGTTAACATTAGCCTCAGCGCAGTATCGGATGATTGGCCATGCCTCTTGTAAATGGCCCACATAAACCTGCAGGCCTGGCGCAGGCCGCGGTGGGCGGAGGGGCAGCAGGGCTCCCTCAGTTAGGGGCTGCTGGGATTCCCACAAGGAAGGACAGGACCGCAGGCGCCAGGGCTGCAGGGCCCGGGCCGGGGGTGGAGGTGAAGGAGGTGGGCGTCCATGGAGGGAGGGGAAACTAAGGGTGTCTCCTTAAGCAAACATTTAAATGTGAGCATTACAAGGCACAGAACAGAAGAGGCTTGCAGTGGCCTGGGCTTTGGCTTGCAACTGTCTCTGTGCTTCGCATCGTGATGTCCTCAAGAGACCATGCCCAGGACCTGTGTGTTTAAAAGATTGCAGCAGGGGAGGGACTCTCCCTGAGTGAGATCAGCTGAAAGAATGGGAAACAGGAAACATTTCATCACCAGGAGGATGGCCGGAAACGGGGGCGGGCAGGGAGCAGAGAGGGAAAGGGGGAAGAGGAGGAGATGTGGAGACTGAGAGAGGCAGGAAGAGGGAGGCCGAGCTGGAGGGGAGGGACTGCGAGAGGAAGGAGGAGAGGAAGACTGCCACGTCTGCCACTTCCTTCCAGGTGTCGGGCAGGCATGATTTCATCCGTGAACCATAATCAACTTCCTTAATGAAATACGTAATTAACATATTATAATTGTGGTAAAGATGATTTTGACAGAAATCATTTTCCATATCTAATACTATGCTAATTTAATCTGTTCCTCACTCCCCGACATGACCTTTAGTGATTAAGTTTCATGGCAGAAATTTTTTTTTTTGATGGATTGATTTATCCACCGTGGTTGAGACCTCTCTGTTGGCATGCCTGTCATTTTCCCTCCCTTTAAAAATCTCTCCCTGACATGCGTGTCCACTCGCCCAAGGACATGGGTGTTTGCACGCTCCCCAAGGAGGAAAGCGTGCATGAAACAAAAGAAGTCAGAGTGGTCTTCCCAAGCTGGCCTCGCACCGATACTCAGGAGGAAGCTGTTAGGCCCATGTGAGGACACTTTACTTCTCCTAACCATCTGGCTTCTGGTTCTTCTAGTTTGAGCCATGTGGATGTGGTGGATGTGATTGCTATAATTAAAATAACGTGAATCCATCAAGTTATTGGGTAAATCCAAGGTATCCGTATAAGGTAAACGTGGAAACAGTGTGTTAATCTTTAGCTAGATTTTCGATATTATACTGCTTCTCGTTTTCTTCCTTATCAATAAAATTGTATCATCTCCAAACTAAGACATTTTATAATGATGTAGTATACATGTATATAATTAAATGGAAGTGGCGGAACTTTCTTCTTCTTTTATATTTTATTTTATTTTATTTTTTGCGGTACTGGGGATTGAACTCAGGGGCATTCTACCTCTGAGCTACACCCCCAGCCCTATTTTTTATTCTTTATTTTGAAACCGAGTCTCACTAAGTTGCGGAGTACCTCACTAGGTAGCTGAGGCTGGCCGCGAACCCAGATCCTCCGGTCTCAGCCTCCAGAATGCTGGGATTACAAGCATGCGCCACCACGCCCGGCTCTTCTTTTTTTATTTTAAACAGCATGGAATCAATTGCTTAAAGGGATCCAAGTATTCAGTGATGATTTGGAACAGGTGGGAAGTCAGAGGTGGGGTACTTTAGGCTAGTGTTTCTCAAACATTTACACTGTAGCTCATGATAAAAAACAAACAAAACAAAAAAACCCGATATATAATGCTTATATATATATATATATTATATTGTGCAATAAGCGAGCTTCATGAAGACTATTTAATCGTAACCTAGATAATGTAGCTTGCCTATTCTGTTCAAAACCCATCCCATCCTTTCCTATCCCATTAAAAAAATGGTGGTTAAGAGCAAGTAAATAGATGTCACTTCCTTCTGAGCCATCCCAGATGGTAATAAAATCCCCCAGGGTGCTCTCATGGAACCTGCATATGGTTCATTTCTAATCAGTGATGACTTAAGGTTGTATATTGATTATATTGGCACATTTAGGAGGTGGTACTCAGAAGGTAGATGAATAGCTTTTAATTCTGGTTCAGTTTTGTCAGTACTTACATGTATGAAAGTTGTCAACCCCATTCATATGCTTTCTTACTTTCTTCATGTGTAAAAAGCATCCCAAATTATAAACTTTGTATACATCATGATTTTGAGTCACAAAGAAAGTTATTATGGAAAATTAATAAGTTAGATATGTTCAACATTGACAAGAAAAACATTTGAAATTACTAAAAATAATAACTGCTGACAAAGTTGCTTAATCTGCATCATAATGTATGGTAAGGTGATAAAATTGAGATAGTTGTGGTATATGCTCATTATATTGGTTATAATTTATAAGCATTGTATATGAGCAATATCCAGCAGCAGAGCTGATTGGATTGCATATACTTAAGATAGCCAGGAGTTTATTCTTCCATTATTAGTTCATATATGTGCACATCCTATTTAAAATGTCAATATCTATATACTTTTTGTTACTGGATGAAAGGCAATATGTTTAAATATACTAAAAAGTATATTGACAACTAGAGTTGAAAATTTGCTTGTGGTCTGGGCATGGTGGTATACACCTTTAATCCCAGTACATGAGAGGGTGAGGCAGGAGAATTGCAGTTTTGAGGCCAGACCCTCTAGCAACTTAATGAGGTCCTCTGCAACGTGGTGGGACCCTGTTTCAAATGATAAATAAAATAGGGTTGAGGGTGCATCTCAGGGGTAGGATGCCCCTGGGTTCAGTCTTCAATACCACACACACACACACACACACACACACACACACACACACACAATGTTTGCTTGTAACTCACTTTTAGGTAAATTTGTCATGTTTCACAGTTCTGAGAACGTGAACTCTCTGACTTCCTTACCAAGAGAAGGTGAGAATGACAATGAAAAGTGGAAACCATAAAGAAGAGATTATATGATAAAGTGAGTCTCCTTGAAGATGGTTTCTTTCCCTTGGGTATATGGAAATGTTGGCTTAAAAATGTTTTAAAGATTTTCAATGACTTCCTACCCTTTCAGAAAAATGTTCTCATGCTCATAGCATTTATCAGCACACACCACATTCTGCTTTTAAATCTATCTTAAAAAAGAAATCAGACTTGAATTTTAACATCATAGAGTTGGAAGTACTTAAATCTATTGTCTGATGATCTCTGCCTTTTTAATAAGGTTCTTAGTCCATTTACATTTAATGGGATCATGATATTGTTAAAAGAACATCGATCATTTTCCTGTTTTCTACTTCTTGTGTTTGGTCCTTTGGACCCTTTTTTTTTTTGCGGTACTGGGGATTGAACCCAGGGGCATTCTACCTCCGAGCTACACCTCCAGCCCTATTTTTTATTCTTTATTTTGAAACAGGGTCTCACTAAGTTGAGGAGGGCCTCACTAAGTAGCTGAGGCTGGCCGAGAACCCGGATCCTCTGGTCTCAGCCTCCCAAATGCTGGGATTACAAGCGTGCGCCACCACGCCCAGCTCCTTTGGACCCTTTTAATGAATGCATCCTTTTCTGTTAAGTAAATACTGTTTTATCTTACCTACTTCGTTTTTCTGTTGATTAAAAACCATTTATTTACTTATTTTTGTTTTTTAATTGTTTTCTTGGTGGTTGCTCTAGAAATTTCATTGTATATATTAATTTATCATAATATACTTTAGTTGACAATGATGTGGTTCTGAGAGAACATAATATCTAGCTCTATTTCCTCCTCGACAGTGCTATTATTTTCACCCATATTACACCTATACAGTCGATCAATCCAACAGTACTCTCCCATGGCATTCCTCTATACCATCTTATGCTCTTAAAAAGAGAAAAATACGTTGATACCATGTTTTATACTTACTCTCATTTTAACCATTTCTGGAGATCTTTCTTTTCCCCTATGAATTCAAGTTATTATCTTGTGTCATTCTCTTTCAGCCTGAGAGAGACTCCTTCCATTTTTTCTTTGAAGGACAAATGTGGTAGAAATAAATTCTCTGTTTCTGTTTATCTAGGAATGTCTCCATTTTGCCTCTATTTTTTGGTGAAGCAGGACATAGAATTATGTTTTTCTGTCTTTCAGTATTTGACTATGTCATTCTATAGGCTTCTGTTTTTCACCACTTATGATCAGACCTTAGCTCTTTATCAGATTGTTCTTACGTATGTGAGAAACCTTGCATTCTTGCTGCTTTCAAGATTATGTTATCTTTGTCTTTGACTTCATCATACATCTTAACTTATCATAAGTTTGACTATGATGTGTCTAGGCATAAATCTCTTGGAGTTCATCCCATTTGAGATTTGTGGCGCTTCATGGACCTATAGATTCATGCTTTCCTAAGTTTAGAAATATCTCCCCTATTGCTTTTCAAATATGTACAGATAAACATAGATATTGTATATATTTATTCATTACAAACATGTATTTTCTCAAATTACATATATAGTTTCAGTTATGTTTTCTGTCCCATTCTCTCACTCTTCATCTTCTGTAAGTCTCATCACACATATACAACAATATACTACATAATGACGTTCCAGTCAATGATGAGCTGTTCCTATAGAATTATATTGCCCAGTGACATTGCCAACTTGGTTTGTGGAAAGACACTCTATGACGCTCAGAAAACCTATTCCCACCACTAAGTGTACGTGGCTGTATTGGTTAATTCTGCATTTTTCCACAGGCCTCTAAGGCTCTTTCACTCTTTTAATCTATTATCATTTTTTTGGATTGCATAACTTCTGCTGATCTACCTGAAAGTTCATTGATTCCTCGGACATTGCAGTATGGCTGTTAAGCCTGTTTAGTGAGTTTTCCATTTTAGTTATGGTGCCTTTTGGCTGTAGAATTTCCATTTGGTTTGCATATTTCTCTTTTTGAAGATTTCCTACTTGTTGAATCTGCATGGCTATATTTTCTGTTGAGTATTTAAACAGCTTCCTGTAATTCATTGAATGTACTTAGAACAGATGCTTTGAAATCTTTGACTACTAAAACCAACATCTGGGCCTACTTAAAGTCAGTTTCTATTGGTTATTGTTTTTTCCTGAGTATGGGTCATATTTTCCTGTTTCTTAACAGGCTTGGTATGTTTTTTAATATTAAAGTTTAAAAAAATAGATTGTACTATTCTGGACTCTGTTTTTCAATTTACTGTTAGTAATTTGCATGGTCTCCACCTGTAGAATGTCCCATCCCTGTGACATGTGACCACTGATATTGCTATTGATTTTTAAATTTATTTTATTGTGTTTTTTTTTTTTTTTGAGGGGGGAAATCTATGGGATCGCCACTGTGTCTGCATAGCTTAATGGTCAGCCCATCCTTTGGGCAGAAGTTATACTCAGCTACTTTGCATCTGAATGATTTCCACACTTGTCCAGTGGTCTGTGTGTGGGCTGGGGACACATTCTGAGTTAGTCAGTTCTCCAATGTGTCTCTGCTTTTGCTTCCTTTCCAGCTCTCTGAGGTCTCCCTTGTACATGGCTGTGGTTTATAGTCAGCCAGGCATGGGAAGAGCCTATATCTGTCACTTTATGGGCTTCTCATTTCCAGGATCTCCCCTGCACCCCAAATCTATGCTGGTCTACATTTTGCCCCAACTAGAACCGCAGCCCCAGGATAGAAAGCCCATGGCTTCTCCCTGTTCTTTTCCTACTAAGTTTGTTGCATGTGCTGACACTACACTTTCAGCCTCCACTTGCAAGCAGCCTCCTCCCCTCTTGGAAGCAGGGCTGTTTTTTCCATAGCTAGTTATATCCTGGCAAAGCTGATGTATCATGCACCAGGTAGAGGTGAAGGGTGGGTCCAATCCCAGGAAAGGGGGTCATATATTCCTAAATTTCTTATAGAATCCTGTTTCAATAGTTTTTCATGATTAAATACTTTTCAACTTGTCATTTAAATTGGATCAATCTCCGGAGCCCTGAAGTATTGTTTCATCCCTGATGATATTTTCTTACATGGGAGATGGTTTGCCAGCCTCTTTACGTTGTGACTGTCAGAATTTCCTCTAGAAGAACTGACTTTAAAGACGCCCATTGTGTGAAAGAGAAGGAAGTGGCTGAAAGTCACATAGCTAGCTCTGTTCTGTCTCCGTTCTCAGAGTGCTCCGCCAGGTTACACAGACAGATGCACAAGGGCTTAATTGTTTGCTTTGTGTGTCAAAGTCGTGGTGTCCTGATATCTGTCCGGTGTCCTGGGAACTCAATTCTTTGGGAAAAATCATTTTTTCCCTTTCCATCAGCATGCCTGGGAAGATTGAAACTGCCTTTCGCCCAGCCCCACCCATTACACAGGAAGATAAAATAGACCAATATTTTTTGTCTTACGTATAAGCATAAAGAAACCATAAATTATGCTATCTTAAGAAATCACATCACCTACTGTCTTACATAAAGGCTTCATCTGTTTTATGTTTTCTTATTTTAAATTCAGTCAATACATAAGGAATAAAAAGTGCTTTACAGAATGCGACATCGCAATGCTTATTTTGATGGGGATCTGGCAGGGGAGAAGGCAGAGATGATAGGGACAGGTTATGCTCCAAAGTATGATGGAGTACTCCTATAGAGAAACCAACCATACATCACAGGATTCTATTTATTGACAAATTAATTCTCAATAACTGTAATTCATCTGCTTAACATTAAAAGCAACTAAACTTTTATAGCTTTCCACATTAGACTTTGTATATAAGCAAATTGACAAATGAGAAAAAAAGTGCCTTGTTAGGCTATATATCTTGATTTTGTAT
Organism: Graphiurus murinus; assembly: GCA_004027655.1. Lineage (NCBI taxonomy): Eukaryota > Metazoa > Chordata > Mammalia > Rodentia > Gliridae > Graphiurus > Graphiurus murinus. The sequence goes on along the minus strand of PVLC010010290.1, from coordinate 4,181 downwards.
TCAGATACATGGTAAATATAACTTTAGAAAATGCACCAGAAAGACAAGCACTCAAAGCAGTTGGGAGCTGGCATTGTAGGATCTCCATTTTTCTTCTTTCCCTAGAATGTCAAAGTGAGATAAGAATAATTGAACTTCTCTAAATTTGTAAAACAAATAGATTTCAGTCAAAGCAAGGGAGAAGGTGATGGCTGAGCAGATTCTTGATTCATACCATCTTTTTGTGTTTTATTTGGCTATTTGTGGTTGTCAGAATATATATTCACCAATGCCTCACTTTCTTAAATGTAAAGTTATTGCATTAGAAAAATATTTCTGAATATATGCAATGTTTCATTTTATAATTATGTCTTACAAAAGGTAAACCCATTTGTTCTTATCCTTTCCTTTATTAAAGAACATTCTGATAGAAGTGATGTTACAAAAATATCCCAGAAAAAAACAAAATTTGGAGCCACGTGTGGTGGTGCACACTCGTAATCCTAGTACTTGGGAGACTGAAACGGGAGGATCGCAGGTTCGTAGCCAGCCTCAGCTACTTAATGAGGCACTCTACAACTTAGTGAGATCCTGTTTCCAAATAAAGAATAAAAAATAGGGCTGGGGGTGTAGCTCAGAGGTAGAATGTCCTTGGGTTCAATCCCCGCTACCACAAAAAAAAATTGGGGTTCTTGGTTTGAGGTCCAAAGTTAGATCTTGAAATTCATGGCTCTAGTTAAAAGAGCCAGCCCTTGAGAATAATAAGGACTTAAAAAAAATTCCTTCTTTCAGAAACTTTTCTAGAAATACCTGAAACTTAGTATGCTGTGACTACATGTGGCTAACTAATGATCACAAGGTGAAGACATGAGAAATTTCGCTGTGTTGCATAGGAGACTTAGGAAGTGAAATCCCACAAAGGAGTTCTGAGTGAGACCTGCCCCTGCAAAGGTTGAAAATCTGCCAGAAAGAGGGGCCTAGATATAGGAGAGATGGGGGAAGAATTGAACGATTCCATGTCTGTCTACCTCCCAGCATTCTATGCCTGCCCCCAGAACTTAAGGCCAGGGCCAGCCCCAGTGTCTTTAGGATGTATGTGTCATTCTTTCTACCCTTGTGAGAACTATATCACAAGGAAGGAAAAGCCAGCAACTTTGTAAAGCTGCTCACAGCCAATGCAGTGGTGCTGGGAGTCTTCGGCCAGGAGGAAAGACCTTCCTGCGTTTGCACCTGCGTAGCCAAGAGGGGCAGTGTGTGAAGCCCTGCCCACATTTGGAGATGGGTTTCAGAGGGCTGGAGGGTCCCTCTACAGACACAGAAGGCACTGAGCCTCTTCCTCTTTGCCCTGGGGGAGGATCACCGTTACATACCTAGACTGTAGGACTGGGACTCTTCATCTGCCACTGCTTGGCTGACTGCAGAGAAGACAGCACACAGCTGAAGTCCTGGAAACCCAACATGCATCAGTAAGATTTCCCCCAGAATCGAAGAATAATACAAACGAGGAAACACTCGGTAGCATTTTCTGGTGGGAACAACACAGGGCTCTCCCCACCCTCCGACATAAACCATATCTCAGAAACTGTGTGTATAAGTGCCAGCCCGGGTGACTTAATGGCCAGGGCCTGAAGTTTCTCTCTCTTTTAAATCGTTGATAGATGAGGCAAGGGAGATTTATCACTTTTTAATTAAGCTCATGTCAACCCGCGAAGTTTATTTCAGTACAAATCTGTTGACCAAAGTCTTTTTGAAGAAACTGCCCCTTGTCGAAGCTTAAGTATTCATGGGAAATTTCACAGGAAGCCGAGCCGGCTCCTTGGGCTTAGCTGCCACATTTCAACCAGGAACGGCTGTGCAGTTTAGTGCTTCCTATGTGCCTAGCATATTTATGGAAATGAATTTAAGATCAATCTTTGTTGTTTTAAAATCCAGATCAGCTTGGTGCCCGGAGGGGGGAAAATAGAATAAGGGCATAAATCTTGCAGGGCTACACCTGAACCCCAAACCAAAGCACACCATGCCTGTAATCTAACTCGTGCCCTAAACTTGGAATCCGCAGGCCACGGAACACTACCAGCGGCATCACTGATTATATGGAAATGAAATTAAAACTGCAGATTGTGATCCTTATTACCAAGGTCCAATAGTTGTCCTTTCAGTAACAATTAAAACTTTTATTAAGGTCTAAAGAGGAACACTGATGTGACTCTGGTGAATTGAAGGTATTGGGAACAAGGAGAAAAGCATTAGCCAAGCTAGTCACCTAATTTCGAGAGTTTGGAAAGTAATTAAGAATATGTATTAAATCCAAATCACAGTTAAGCTTAACCGGATCCAAAATGACTCCCACTTGCTTCTCTAAGACTGCTTGCCATTTAAAAGACTGATCCAACTATCATAAGGGTCCGAAATAGCAGCTATGGTCTTAATGAAATCCGGGTGAGGTCAGCAGTCTTGTCCGTGGATGAATCTGGAGCTGAGGAACGAGGGCTAGGCTGGTCTTGTGGACTGGAGGGCCTCCGCATGCAGTACTTGACAACTGGAGCCAGGAAGGATAATTAAGTGTGCCACGAAGCTAGGAACCTATCCCACGCCACCCCTGGCAAGAGCTGGCATGCTGGCTGTGAGCTCGCAAGCTCTGTGACCACAACTATTTTCATCTTGCTGAGAATGCTGGTGGGCATTTTTCTGGGCCCACCAATCAATGCAAACATTGTCCAAACCTCCAAGACCCAAGTTTGGTTACCATGCTGAATTTCCCAGTTGCTTCCTTCCTTTCCTGCAGTACAGAGGGAGGTGTTGTTCCAACCTTCGGAAAAGGACTATAGCATGGTAGGGAGAGGAACAAGACAACGCCTGAGGCTGTCTAGCCAGGCAGGATCATGGCCCTGGAAGACTCATCCAGCCTCCGTTTCTACCCCAGGCCCATGACCTCTGCTTACGACACTCTTCCCTGTGTTCCTGCCTCAGTAAAAGTAATCTGAGGACACTGGGCATGAGAGCTGCCCCTTCTGCTTCCTAGCCCACTTCTGCATTCACCTAGGCAATAGGTCCTGTGATGCTCCCAACACAGAAGCTCTCACTCGGGGCTGCTCCTCTTCACTCTGACACTGTATCATGAAAGTCGAGAATGTGTGCATTGAATACTTCTTGTTGGAGCACTTCTCCAGCCCTCTGTGTGTCTCTTTGCCCCTAGTCCCATGATGATCTGACGCACTTGCTCCCAGAGATGTCTTTGCAATGCACACAGACTCACCATCAGTGAGCTATGCACCTGTCACTGCTGCTGGGACATTAAGGTGCTCTTGCTAATATAACATCTGCTCCAACCTCTCCAAGGCTAGGAAGGTGCTGCTTAATATTTTAACGCTGAACATTTGCACTGCACCTAAGGACAATAGGCAGGGGTATGGAGAGAGAAGAATTGCCTGGCATAGTGTCATGGAGCCATGGAGGAGAGCATTTTAAGGGTAATCTTGCACACGTGGAGTAGGGTGCAGATAGCAGGTTAGATCCCTCAGAGGCATGCAGTGAAGTCAGATTAAATGGAAGCACCATCAGATTGCTGACTAGCTCAGAGGCCAGTCGCCTTCAGGAAGGAAGGTAGAGGGGCATGGCGACCTTAGAGATCATCTTGGGAGGTCAGGTGGTGAAAACAGCAGATATAAACTGCTCTTCCAAAAAGTAAGACCGGGGGGAGGAAATGAGGTGGATAGCTGGAAGGTAAAACGGGGTACAGAGAGGATTTGAAAATATTTATTGAGATTTCACCTAACCCTACTCAGAATGGCAATCATCAAGGACACAAACAACAACAAATGCTGGCGAGGGTATGGAGAAGTGGGAACCCTAATACATTGCTGGTGGGATTGCAAATTAGTGCAACCACTTTGGAAAACAATATGGAGGATCCTCAGATGAATGGGAATGAACCTACCATATGATTCAGCAATACCACTTCTGGGTATATACCCAAAAGAATGGAAACCAAACTATCGGACCGATGCATGTGTATCTATGTTTATAGCTGCACAATTTACAATTGCCAAACTATGGAACCAGCCAAGATGTCCATCAACAGATGAATGGATTACAAAACTATGGGATATGTACACAATGGAATTTTACTCAGCCATAAAGAAGAACAAAATCATGTTATTTGCAGGGAAATGGATGGAACTGGAAAACATTATGTTAAGTGA
>PVLC010010289.1:0-50981 GCA_004027655.1 Graphiurus murinus | reverse complement strand
TGTTCAAGTGTTGGTCCTATGCCCTCTTCAAGTATCTGCAAGGTCTCTGGTCTGACATCCAGGTCCTTGATCCACCTTGAGTTGACTCTTGTGCAGGGTGAGAAAGTGGGGTTTATTTCCAGTTTCCTGCATATGGTTAACCAGTTTTGCCAACACCATTTGTTAAAGAGGCTATCCTTTTTCCAGCGTATATTTTTGGTTCCTTTGTCAAAAATCAGTTGACTGAACGTCTGTGGGTCTGTTTCTGAGTCTTCTATTCTGCTCCATTGGTCTATGTATCTATTTTTGTGCCAATACCATGCTGTTTTTATTACTGTGGCTTTGTAGTAGAGTTTAAAGTCAGGTATTGTGATGTCTCCTGCAAATGGCCATCCTCCCAAAACTGATCTACAAATTCAATGCAATACCCATTAAAATGCCAAGGACGCTCCTCACAGACATAGAAAAATCAGTCCTTAAATTCATCTGGAAAAACAAAAAGCCCAGGATAGCCAAAGTAGTTCTTAGCAATTTGTCTTAGTTTAAACTATCTCAATTTGCTTTCTCTTTTTCTATAGCTATAAAATCAAATTTGATTTTCTCATTGTCACTATTCCACTTCCCTAAGGTACTATGTGCATCTTTCAAATTAATTAAACTTAATTTTTAACACTTCAACATACATTCGTAATTGATCCCATTTTTCTCCTACCCTATATAGAGACAGCACTTGGCTAGAACTGAGGATATGTCTCCTCTATTCTTTATATTTTCTATAATTTATATTTTGCAAAATTTAAAAACCTATAGTTCCAATGAATCTTAAGTCTTGTTCATGTTTCTGGTGCTATATTTCTAAAGCCTAAACATAGTTGTCTATTCAGAAATATAATTTGAAATCATTCTAATTTTGTATGGAGTAAGCATATTTTTTGAAGGAAAAAAATTATACTAGGTAGAATCTCCTTTTTCTTTTCTGCTTTTTCCCTTAATACCTAATCTTACAAAATTTTACCATATTATTTTTGTCCTCTAACAAAATAGGTTGACATATCTCCTATATAGTATAGGCATCCATTAATCTATCTTTATTTCCTGATGAATTACATTGCCTCCACTTGTCATTAAACCCAAACATAGGCCTTCAAAATTCATTGTAAAATAATTACTTAAATAATTTATAGGAAAAGTGTGTGTAACACCCATAATCCAAATGTCTTCATATCAAAACATCTCCGGGTTCTGATTATGGAAATAAATATTTTGTGCATCATTATCTTGTCCTGTCTGCCTGTTCACCACTAAATGTAAGAAACAGATTGTTATACAGTAAATGTTGCCCCTAATATATGTGGTCACTATAGTAACTGGAGATTATAAATATCTTCTCTCAAATCCTGGTATCCTAAATATTCTCATTTAAGAGGAATACACGTGTATTTTAACTCTATATACTATCACTGCTACATTCATAAATTAAATTCCATCTATGGAGAGATAGTAAAAGTCAGGTCTTAAATATAATCTAATGTCCCATGAGAGTGATATTTACTGAAAATTTTTGGATGAAGTTTCATTATCCATTATCCATTATCTCTCTAGATATTTATGTTTTTATTTTGGTTTAAAACAGGCCAACAAATGTTAAAAATAAAATATATATTGAACGATATTTTTCTAAAAGAACTCTTGTGGCATCTTTAATTTTTTTCTTGTTCTTATTTATACTCTTATAGCATCTGCATCTTCTTTGGTCTTAATATATGCACATATTGTTTTCAATTTTATTTTGATATATGCAGAATACAAAGAAACTACAAGTACGTATACGATATAGACAGAATATATATTTTTGGGCTTCTAGCATCTTATATACTGTTAAATAATAAGAATCTCCATAACAAGTCATGATTTCTGCATAGCTCTGACATTTACAAGTTGGTAACTTAATATATGAGATTGTTTCAGTATTTAAAATTAATTAATATTAATCTCATTTTGGATATTGAGTGACATAATAAATACTAAGTATTATCTTGCTGTATTTTAAACTTTAGGTATTAATCATCATGTGTCTCATTTTTTTTTCTCACTAAACTATTTGTGTGTGTGTGTGTGTGTGTGTGTGTGTGTGTGTGTGTATGTGTGGTATTGGGGATTCAACCCATAAGCATTCTACCTTAGAGCTACATCCCCTGCCTGATTTTATTTCATATTTGGAAACAAGATCTCCCTAGGTTGTTGAGGCTATCTTTGAACCTGTGATCTTATCTCAGTCTCCCAAGTACTGGGATTACAAGCCTGCATCACCATGCCCAGCTATTAAACGTTATTTTAATCCAGTTAATTATACTTCTCTAAGAACTACACATGCTCTTTCTTGGGTGAAGGAATAGCTCTAAGATCTAATCTGTCAAACTCTTAGCCCTTCTCATTTTTCTTGCCACACATTTAATGACCTTTTCCCTAAACTCAGAAAAAATAGAAAAATTTAAAAAAACCTCTAACCATTAATACTGTTCATTATTCTATCCTGCTACTTACATTATTAAATGTAATAAATCAGAAATTATTGAAAATTACTAAAGTTTTAGACCAAATTTGTCTATTTCTCAAGCATGAAATTAGCTTGGTATTAAAATCAATCAAAGCATAACCATACTACTATCCAGGCTTGGTAGCTTGGTGGCATGTGCCTGTAATCCCAGTACTTGGGAGGCTGAGACAGGAGAACTGCAGGTTTGAAAAATCTAGTGAGACCCTGTTTCAAAACAAAGAATTAAAAAAGGGCTAGAGGTATAGTTTGGAGGTAGAATGCCCCTGGATTCGATCTCTAGTACCACACAAAAAAATATTACTATTGATATAATGCCCTAAATGCTTAACTTATTTGACAAGATAATTATTTGAGAATTATTTGAGTCTTATATGTAGTGAATAGAAAAAAAATGTTTGCTGACATTGGCATATTGTTTTTATTTCATTTGTTGATGAAGCAAATATGAAAACATAAAATTAATTGCCAATAAATTAAAGATGGCTATTGCAAATAGTTTAGTATTATTTAAGAATTTTCATGCTATAAAATACATGATAAAACAAAAGAATATGTGTGTGTGAGTGTGTGTGTGTGTGTGTGTGTGTGTGTGTGTGTGTGTGTCATGGTCCAAATAATAATGTTAATAGAAGCATACATGTACCTACCATTCACCTTAGAAATTAAAACATAATGAATACTTTTGAGCATCTCTACTATTCTCTGAAGAATCGAGAACTCACTACTTTTAATTTTCTTATATTTATTTCATATACTTTATATTATATCCATGTTTCTCAAAGTAACACATCGTTTTGTTTGTTCTATCTTTATGTAAATGGACATGATCTTGTCTATTATTTTGTAGCCTGCTTCATACCTGTAAATATTATGCCTGAAAAGCTGGGAATGGTGGTACACACTTGTAATCCCAGTACTTGGGAGGCTGAAACAGAAGGATTGCAGGTTCGCAGCCAGCCTCAGCTACTTAGTGAGGTCCTCTGCAAATTATTAAGACCCTGTTTCAAAATAAAAAATAAAAAATAGGACTGGGAGTATAACTCAGAGGTAGAATGCCTCTGAGTTCAATCCCCAGTACCATGAAGAAAAAAATATTATGTTTAAAATTGGTTTAAATTTATAAATCCTATTATTGTGAATATATATGTTCACAATTCCATGCTTCTCTTATCAGTTTGTTAGTTTGTTTTTTTACTTATTGATGTACATGTTGAGTAATTTATCCAAAATGCTTGAGACCAGAAGTGTTTCTGATTTCAGATTTTTTATTTTGGAATATTTTTCTATAAATAACATGGTATCTTATGGAAGGGACCCAATTTTAAACACATAATGCATTTATCTTTCATACTAGTGTTGTATACATGACCTGAAGTTTATTGTATACAGTAGTTTCATTGCACCTGTGTTTTAACTGTGATTTGTTACCAATCTTCCACTTGTATATCATGTCAGTGCTCAAAAAATTGATTATGGAGCACTTACGATTTCAAATTTTTAGGTTATGAATGATCAACCCTAAGTCCTTTGTAAGTCTTGTGTGTGAGAGGGGTTCTTTTTTCAGATACAAATCTAATTGTTAGTAATATAATATATATGAGGCAAATATTTCCCCCTGGTTATGGTGTGTTAGATACATGATTACAATGTACCAATAAAAACTAAAAGGAAGAAAAATAGAAGTTATTCACTTTAATGCAATATAATCTTAGCTGTTTGTTTTTATTTTATCGTGTCATTTTGAGAAGGCACATATCTAATCTGATTACTTTTAATTTGCTACTCTTTCTTTTAATATACTTTTATTGGTGCTTTGTAACCAGACATCATAATGAAGTGTGTGGGGATGTCAATTAGGTGAATGCATGAATGTTAGAACTTTTACTTCTTAGCTACATTTTCTTAACCCATTCTTCATAGTGTCTTATCTCTTATCATTCTGTTCTGTATTCTGGATATGTCTCTTCTGAGTTGCTTTTAATTGCATTAATTTTGTCTTCATTGCTTCTAATTTGTAGATTGATTTGATTTTTACACTTTTTATTTTTATAGATATTATATAATATTCTTTTTCAGTTCTACATGATAATTTGAGTTTTGTACATTCATCATAATTTTGAAACTCTTTTCTTAAAACAAATTTAGCACACTTATTTAATATTCTGTGATGATGATTCTGATATCTGTAGTATATGACGAGCTCACATTGTGGTTTCTGATTTTGTCTACTGTCATATAGGTTTACTTGTTCCTTCATATGTTATGCGAGGCTTCTGTTTTATTTTGTTTTGGTTTGGTTTTGAGAAATTACTTTCCTTGGAATTTTATTGTGTGATTACCTTGAGGCTTGTGTTGAGCATGTTTTTCCTCTAGAGAAGATTTGTGTATGCTTCTACCAAGCACTTGAGAATCAATTTAAAATAAATTTTCGGTATTGTATTTCAGGAACAATTAGTATTATTTCAAGAAAGTAACATAGGAAGGATGGTTTTAAATTGCAAGCGAGTTTTTTGTTTTGTTTTATGTTTTTTTCCACAAGCCACCCAGAAGCAAAGAAAGATTCCTTAATATTTTTCAACCAAATGACAGACTTTTTTCTTCTCACTTCAACCATGGAGTGAGTCATTTAAGAGTTTTTGAAGGCTTAATTATGAACTGTTAATTCATCTTTCCAATGTGCATGCTCTGAAATGTGTCCTACATACTAGAGTCTTAAACTCTGAGGCAACAGGAGACCATTGGCAGGACCCTGATTTAATGCCTATTTGTTTAAAATAATTTCTGGCTTTTATAGGTTAAAAGTTCTTGGTTACAGCTTCTGAATATTCCCTTAATATGTTGCTATTAAAATATTAACTTTATCCAATATTTTAGGTATTTTTATACAATGAGGAATTGGGAAAATATCATACTGTCTTGTGTGCTTTAAGTAAAAACATTTAACTAGCAAACTGAAAGATGTATCTTAGGCCTTAATATGGGAGCCATGAAGTTGAAACAAAGTTTGGGTGGTGCATCTCCTAAAATGGAAGCCATATGACAATAGGTCCACAGGATATAATTTTGCATGCCACAGTTCTAAGATTCAGTCTTAATTTGAGCATCAAATTTTAGGCAATAATATTGGACAGTGGACATACTGGTTTCTACCTTGAGTGGTTCTTTGGCAACACATTCCTGATTATTACATCTGGTACCAGGTATACTGACACATCCCACTGTCTCAACAGTGGAAGCAGTTTAGTTTTCTATCTTCATTAATCCAAAAGTATGAACAAATAAAATTAATAATTCATGACAATCACACCCTTAGAAACATCTATTTGAGGTGAAATGAAGGAAGTAAATTAACTAATTAGACTCTACAACTAATGTTTGTACCACTGCACTATAATTCTCTAAAATTGCTGCTTCAGAAATGGAAATTGATTTCTAATTGGTGCATTCATAGGAATATAAACCTATTGATTAGAAGTTCAGGTTCATATTTTTATTGGTGAATAATCATTGTACAGAATAGTGGGTTTCATTGTGGCATATCCATACATGCATGTAACATAATTGGATCAATTTCACTTGCCAACACCACTCCTCTCCCTCCTCCCCCTCAACCCATACCTCTATCTTAAGTTTTCCTTTTGCTTTCATGTCATTTTTTTCCCCTTCTAGCTTCCATGTGTGGAAAAAGGCATTCAATACTTGCCTTTTTGAGTCTAGCTTATTTCAACTAACTATCCATATTCATTCATTCTCCTGCACATGACACAATTTTCTTCTTATAACTGAATAAAATTCCATTGTATATATGTACCGCATTTTCTATTTCCAGTCATTGTTGGTGACCTGGATACAGATTCCATAACTTGGCAATTGTAATTTAGGCTGTGATAAATAGCCTAATTAGGCTGTGATTACAACAATAATCTCTCTCTCTCTCTCTCTCTCTCTCTCTCTCTCTCTCTCTCTCTCTCTCTTAAATGAGAGTTTATACAAAGAGGAATTGGGAAAATATCATACTTAAATGAGATTGAGAGAGAGAGAGAGAGAGAGAGAGAGAATCACTGAAGTATGTTGGCTTTAATTCTTTTACATAGATAGGAGTAGTATAGCTAGGTCATGTGGTAGTTCAATTTTTAGTTTTTTGGGGGAATCTCTATAGTGATTTCCAAAGTGGCTATACTAATTTATATTACTACCAATAAGAGTTCTTCATATCCTCACTACCATTTATTGCTATTTGTATTCTTGATCTGCCATTCTGGTTGAAGTTAAATGGAATCTCAGTATAGTTTTGATTTTCATTTCCTTGATTGGTAGAGATGTGGAACATTTTTCATATATTTGTTGGCTAGCTGTACTTTTGAAAAGTATATGTTTGGTTCATTTGCTCATTTATTGAATGGGTGATTATTTGGGGGGGAGTGTGTATGTGTGTGTATGAGTGTGTGTGTGTATGTGTGTGTGCGCATGCGTGTATGTTGAGTTTTTTTTAGTTCTTTTATACATCTTAGATTTTAATCCTCTGTTACAATAGTAGCTGGCAACTATTTTCTCACAGTCTCTAGGCTATCTCTTCATGCTGTTAATTGTTTGCTGTGCAGAGCATTTTAATTTAATGTCATTTCATTTATGGATTCTTATTATTTTGTGAGCTATAGGGGTCCTATTTAGGAAGTTGCTTCCAGTGCTTATACATTGAAGTGTTTCTTTTATGTTTTGTTCTAACAGTTAAAAAGTTTATGGTTTTACCTAATTTTTTGATACATTTTGAGTCGATTTTTGTGTTTGGTAAGAGATAGAGACCTACTTTGATTCTTCTACGTAAGTTTATCCAGTTTTCCTATCACCGTTTGTTAAAGAGACTGTCTTTACTTGGACCTATATTTTTGGCTATTTTGTGTGGGTTTGTTGTGTACCTCCTATTTTATTCTAGTGGTCTATCTCTTTGTTTTTATATCAATGCCTATTTTTTTTTGTTACTATGGTTCTGTGTTATAATTTGAAATCAGTTATTGTGGTGTGACCAGTTTTGCTCTTTTTGCTCAGAATTGCTTTGGCTATTCTGAGTCTTTTGTTCTTCCACATGAGTTTTGGGATATTTTTTTTTCTAGTTCTTTGAAGAATGTCATTGGTGTGCTTGTGGGAATTTCTTGGTGTCAGGGAGAATGACAGGATTCCTGGGGTTAATCAAAAAGACTTCATTACATCCTCTCAGTGCAGACTCTAGAAGCTTTGAAAACTCTATGGCTGGCCTAGGAACTTCTGTGTCCCTGGTTTTACATAAACATATTTAGTTATCTAAACCTAAATACATTTGAGATGTTTTTATCTTAAGAAATGAAAAATCAGAGCCGGGCGTGGTGGCACACGCTTGTAATCCCAGCATTTGGGAGGCTGAGACCGGAAGATCCGGGTTCACGGCCAGCCTCAGCTACCTAGTGAGGCACTCCACAACTTAGTGAGACTGGGTTTCAAAATAAAGAATCTGAGGGTATATCTCGGAGGTAGAATGCCCCTGAGTTCAATCCCCAGTACCGCAAAAAAAAAAAAAAAAAAGAAATGAAAAATCAAAATTTTATTTTCTAGAAATTCTTAATATGGTGATCAATATAATTTCAGGGTGCTATTTGAAGAAAGGGATTTGAGAATTCATCTGTTTATTTTGAACACATCTAAAAATCACTTAAAATTTTAACCACTCTTTCCTTACTCTTAAAGTTTTATAATTTGCTTTACTTAGAGAGTTGGAGAAGCACTATAAAGTCCAATGCATCCCAAAGAGATAGATAAAGATGGTAAAAGTTATTGTATTGTAAGTACAAAGAAGAGTTTAAGGCTACATTATCTTGATAACAGTTTTCTAAGTCACAAGAAATTAAATTTTAGAAAAAGCTGGATTCTGGAATAACATAGAGATTATCAATTAAAATTTCTTATCCCAAATGAAATTCATTTTCTTTAGAAGTATACACACAGACACTGGTTGTATCTCTGAGATGCTCCACCAGGTCACCAAGGACCATGATTCTAGGTTGTCTTTCATAGAATCCTACTCAGCCTTTCTCTTTCCTGGTCATAACTCCTCTTATTGATGTTTACAGATTAGAGTGCTTAGTTTTCATTTACAGTGTTGCTGCCCTAAAAATGAATTTGTTACAACAAGCATTTTGAGCAAAAATATAGCTTTTATCCATTCAGACATGGCCTCTGGGACTTAGTGGATCAAGCAGGAGATGACAGATGCAATTGGTTTGTAGAAATTTTCAGGTCTTAAGAGAAAGATCTCCTAGGAAAAGTGGCACATCTGTTGCTGCTTTTAAAGTGACAGAGCAATAGATCTTGGGCTGCCTCAGGTGCTGCCTGAAGAATCAATACACTTCCTTTAAAGAGCCACTGATGTCTCATGAAAGGCCTCCAAAAACATTCTATTTAGAATATCCATCTTATGTCCTTCTGAACAATGTAACTCCCCTATGGCTGACAAAATGAGAAAAGCTTGATTTGTCTGTTTTAAAGGGTATATGTTATGATAGAGGACACTGAGAAGTAATTTGGAAACTCTGGTTGTGGAAGGGAATCTTCAACTATGTTTAAATAGAATGTGTTTCCATGGAGGAAACTTATTTAATTAAGTAATTTGAAATTATCTGATAGCTTTCAGTAATTCTTCTAAAATATTGCTATATGAAAAGTCTTAATCATTTTTAGTTTTATCATTTCATTCAAAAATCCAAAATTGATAACTATTGTTTCTTCATAAAAAGGCATTAGATGATATAATTAATAAGTATTCAGATGGTAGGTGATTGCCACTAAATCCATAGATATATACACTGAAGTTCACAATTAATAAAACAAGTCTTCATTGGAGAGTAGGAAAAATAAAAACTATATTTTTTACAAAGCTATTGTTGATATTAAATTATTAAAGTTCTATTAAATATAAATTATCAATACATTGTATGTCTTTAGCATCATTTTCCTGCCTAAGTACAAGTATACTATTTATGACTTTTAGAATTTGCACATATTTTTCATATATTCTTTGAATGCAATCATAATATATCAAATCAAAATGGCTAATGTAATTTTATTAGTCTAAAAATTCCACAATCTATTTTCTTGGTATTATTTTAAAATGTATTTGCAAACTTTCCAGAGAATTTGAAATTGTTTCTCAAGATGTTTGTGGTATTAGTAGCAAAGAATTCGTAATTTTTACTTAAAATATAAGTTTCTGAGTTATAAAAAGCCAACAAATAGAAGAAAATAGACAAGTAACTAAACATGAATAGAGATAACAATATAAACTATTTAGAGATTAAAGAACGGGGATTGTGCTGTAGAGATCTAAAATTCATATAGTAATGCTTAGAAAGACCTGCATAGGTTTTATTACCTACCATATAGTGTAAAGTGGAAACTTAAAATTATACTGTTCAGAGCCGGGCGCGGTGGCGCACGCTTGTAATCCCAGCATTCGGGAGGCTGAGACCGGAGGATCCGGGTTCGCGGCCAGCCTCAGCTACCTAGTGAGGCACTCGGCAACTTAGTGAGACTCGGTTTCAAAATAAAGAATAAAAAATAGGGCTGGGGGTATAGCTCGGAGGTAGAATGCCCCTGAGTTCAATCCCCCCAGTACCGCAAAAAAAAAAAAAAATTATACTGTTCACATAGGTTTATGTAAATGTAGTGTTTTAAGTACCTCCAGCTGAGAAAAAGCCACGTAAATGAATTCTTCTTATACAAAGCATTAATTTTCTTACATTCTCATAGATAGTATAGTTTCAAGAAGTTTTGTTTGTATTTATCTTGTCATTAAAATTGTGTTCACGTTTTATTTATTTGATAAAGTGATTGGAGAAATATTAATGTTTTAATATTTAAGTACATTAATTTCTGAAATATTCTTAAATACTTAAAAATAGTTTAGACATATGGAAAGTAACTCAGCTTATCCTAATAAACTTTTTCCAATTTCTTGGCTTTCTGTGTATTCTGATTATGTTTTAGAGTCAACTTTCCTTTGGATCTTGTTGTATAAATGCTACTGAAAATTGTTTAATTTCCTGGGCTTAGTAATAAGAATCTGAAAAGTATCAGAGGTTACCACTACATAAGTATTATGATGGTAAAAATCCAAAACATGGATACCACAAAATGTTGGCAATGATGTGAACTAACAGGAATTCTCATTTATTGCCATTGGAAATATAAAATGGTACAGCCACTTTGAAAGGTGAATTAGCAGTTTCTTACAAAATTAAACATATTCTTAAGATATTATTCAGAAATCTCATTCCTTGATATTTACATTAATGAGTTGAAAACTTATGTTCCCACAAAACCTATACATTGCTCCATACGTTATCAATTTATCAGTTGATAGACACTTGGGTTGATTCCATATCTTGACTATTGTGAGTAGTATTGTGTAAACATCAGAGTGTAAATATCTTTTTGATGAGCTCATTCGTTTCCTTTGGAAAAGAAAAAATGTGTAAGATCTATTATATATTATCTTTTGGCTCTATGATGGATCACATGATAATTCTATATTTAACTTTTTAAGGAATCTTCATACTGTTTTCCACAATATCTTTCTAATTCATATCCAAACAATTATTAACATATTCCAACAGTATGCAAAGTTTTTTCTTCATATTCTCACCAATACTTATAATATCTCAACTTTTATTAATAGCCATTTGAATAGCTATGGAGTAATATTTTATTAATTTGAATTTTTCTAATGATTCATTATTTTGATCATGTTTCACTCTACTTGTTGGCCATATCTACATCTTATATTGAGAAATGTCTGTTAAGAGCCTTTGCCAATTTTTAATTAGTAATTAGGTTGAGGTTGTTTTCTTAATATTGAATTATATGAATTCCTTGACTATTTTGATATTAGCCCCTTATTAGATGTATCATTTACAAATATTTTCTTCCATTCTATAGGTTGCCTCTTAACTCTGTTGATTATTTCTTTCATTTTGTAGAAGCTCTTTAGTTTGTTATAATCCCATTTCTCTTTTTGTTTCTGTTTTTGGTTTTGGGTTTTTTTGTGGGTTTTTTTTGTACTTCTGAAGTCTTTAGCAAAAAAAAAAAAAAAAAGAAAGCCAACATTGTACAAACAGATAACAAATATCATGGAGCCTTCTGCCTATATTTTTTCTAGGCATCTTACAGTTTCAATCCTATATTTAAGTCTTTAATCTATTTTGAGTTGTGCTTTGTGTCTAAGGTGAGATAAAGGTATAATTTAGAAAAAGGTTTCTGTTTTAGTATTCTTGTCATTATTGACTTATACATTCATTTATTGATATGAATAAAAAAGAGGACGAGAGAAAAAAGGAGGGATAATTAGAGATATAGGAAAACTAGAAAATGAAAATATACTTTAATAATTATAACTCACTGTACTTTTTCCTTTCTGTGTGGTAGTTTGGATCTAACCCATGAATGTTCAACCTCTGAACTATCCCCCTAGTCTCCTCCTTTTTTAAAAATTTGTTTGGAAACAGGGTCTCACTAGATTTCTGAGGTTTTGTTTTGCTAAGATGCTGAAGCTGATCTCAAACCTTCAATCCTCCTTGTCTCATTTTCCAGGTACTGGGATTACAGGTGTGGGCCAAATACACCTGGCTTTAACTCATTGCACTTCTGATTACCATAGTGCATCATTAAAATTTTGTATTGTGGCTGTTCAGAAGTATTGGCTAATGCAATAGGCAAAATAATAATAATAGAAAATTTAAAATAATGACAGATACTACTCTACTAAACTTAGTCTAATTTTCATACTCTCTGATTAACATTGTGAAACTTATCCTACTGATGGTGACACTGGAAACCAATGAGAATTCTCTAGTATTAATCTTGAAAAGAATCAGACTCCTTAATTACAAGTAGAATATTTTTACCCTGCTGTGAAAAAACCCACTAACAAAAGAAATAAATTTATGAAAGATTATTTGGAACGTCAAAATTATAAATTCATTGCTTATATATAGACCTTTTCCCTATCTAAATGTGCAATTATTAGATACTCACTGGAGGATAATTAGAATTCTATGAACTTAGTCATGTTTCTAAAGCTGACACTTTTAAAGTGTAACAGTGAAAACTTTCTCTTTAACATTATTTGATTTGTCGTAACCTCAAGCAGAATTTTCTCTATTGGAATATATCCAATTTTATAATAAATCTAGTGGAGAAATACATTCTTCATGATTAATCTATCCTATAAAAAATTTAATGTTTCTATAAATTTAGCAATAATCATAATAAAATGAAACCTTAATTCAAAGAAACTGATTATGCTATTTTATTTACCAACATAGGATTATCATTTCACTGATAAAATCCTTTATTAGTTGACTTAACCAAAAAAGGTAAAAAATAAAATATGATAACAATTTTTCCTTGGAGCGCTTTTATTTTCTGAGAAACAATTGTTGAAGTGACCTTCTTAACACAATTTATGCCCTAAAGGAAAATTAGCAAACAAATAATTAGTCATTATTCATTTCCTTAATCTTAATTGACTTTATTCAGTACCTTGGAGGAATAAAAATTCCAAATACTAATTACACCATAAGAATAGAATAAGCTCATCAAATCACGTTTCTAAAAGTATGAAATAGCAACTTAAAATCAATTTAATTTGAGTTATTTTTTCTTTTATTTTGAGCAGGAAAATGATGTCATAAATATCTTCCCTGAATCTGGCAACTGTTTCTCTCTTCTACCATCCCTGAATTTGCACAAGAGTACATACTTTTCTAGACATCTTTCCCTCTTATGACTGTTTATATATGATGAGGTAGCAATTTGATTCAACCTACAAAACTAAAGGTTGGATTTCTGCCTCTAACCTGTGTTTTTTTACCCTAAGAATATCAAACAAATCAGTTTTTTTTTTTTTAATTTTAGAAACTAAAAACATACACCAGAAGGTTCCTCTTCTTTCATATTAGGAATTTCAAAAATTGGAACACAGGTGATGTTGATTGCCATATTCTTCTTCAAATAGCAAAATACACTTTGTAGCAAGAAAATACAGCCAACATTCAGACAAGAAAATGCACAGATGGTTAACTGGAGTTCAAGAAGCAGGAAGAGAAGAGAAGAGAGATTCAGAATACAACTTTGTGTTGGGATTCACTTGAATCTTGGTTCTTCACATGACTTTACCCTTCTTGTTATTAAAATGAACCCATTATTTCCCCATTTTGCCAATGGAAGATAGACCTGATTTTTTTTTCTTTTTTTTTTTTTTTTTGTGGTACTAGGGACTGAACTCAGAGGCACTCTACCTCCGAGCTATACCCCCAGCCCTATTTGTTATTCTTTATTTTGAAACAGGGTTTCACTAAGTTGCAGAGTGCTCACTAGATAGCTGAGGCTGGTTGCAAACCCAGATCCTTGGGTCTCAGCCTCCCAAATGCTGGGATTACAAGCGTGCACCACTACACCAGGCTTAGACCTGATGTTTTCTTAATTATAAAGTTTAATCAATAATTATTAATTTTTTATTTTTTTCATAATTATCACTTAGTACTATATTTGGATTTAAGTCTGATTGTAATGCAATTAATTATCTAGTAAATGTTCCTTCTACTCTTGTTTCTTATTCCTCTTCTTTGCACTCAAAACTCCAGTTATCTATAAAGGGAAATTAGATTTACTTAGAGACAGGAGGAAGATCAGAATAGACATGACCAAGGGCTAATATACTATTAGTGGAGACAGAGAATGAAGGTGCTGGAATTTGGGGGTAAAATGAGGTTTTGACAAACAAAAAGCTTATGAATAGCTAAACAGTGAGAAAAATCAGCAGTGAAGAAAGAGAATAGTGAAGTTATGCTAAAGGCTATGAAATTATTTCCATTTTTAAATTTATTATGTGTATTATAATGACTCAAATTTCTAAATTAAACCTTATGGTTATAGACATACTCATAGGTACACACATATATACACATATGAGCACACTCATGCACATCCAACAATAGATTATGACTTAGTGAGATGTTGCTCACAATTTTGTATTTAGCTTTGCCCCTTTTATTATTATTATTCCATCAAATCAATAATTCTTTGGTTTTTCAATTTCCTTTTCTTGAAGGCAATATGAGAGATATTATATTCATATTCTTAATAAATTCCTTTCCATGCATCAAATATAGAAAAATTATTTTCTGGATAATAAGTAATATATATATAATATAATACAATGCATAATATATCGTATATAATATATAATATAATATATAATATATAATGTGCAATATGTAATGTGTGATATGTAGCATGTAACATGTAGTGTGTAATATATAATATGCAATGTGTAATATGTAATATATAATAATTGAGTTTTTTAACCTCATGTTTCAATTTTACATGAGATACTAGGTAGAGCCATGTGGAATCTTAGTAGTAAGTGAGTTATATAAAAGGAGGCATTTTAAATTTCTATTTTGATTTTACTATAATATTATAGGTAATCATGCATGACATATTATTTTTATTTCTCTATATCTTTGTGTTATTCCATGTGCTTCCCAGTTATTTTGCCATATTGGATCATATCACATTTTATGACCTACAAAAATGCCATTCATTATTGTCACCATTTTACACAGATAGGACCCTAAAAAATCAGCAGTCTTAAGGATTATTCAAGCTCTAAGGCTGAAAAATTGAAAACTTCATAATTGAATTTAGCTTTTCTCACACTAAATTGTGTTCATCTTACCATACTACATTGATCTTGTTCTAGTCTTTCCATCATACCAGAGACATCTATTCCTTAGTGCCTTTATGCATTGTTCTAATTTTAAGAAAATCTCTTTGCTAGAATCTGCTGGACTAAGAACCAAATCAGTGCCAATACATTATACGCAAGTCCAAGTTTATCATCATGAGAAATATTTTATAGAAAGAAATCTATTTCTATGTTATATCTAAGCTTTCTTGTAGATTATCCTTCCTCTGAATATCACATGTTGAAACATCCCTTGAATCCTTGTCAGTCCCTTTTCATTTGAGAAGTCTGCATTGCTGATTCCCTCAGTCAAATGCACTGCGCTCTATGTGATTTTTCTTCTGAAATCCACTAACTCTATTACACAATCATAAGATAACATATATATTTTAGTTAAGCTTATATAGAATGCAGAGAAACTCACAGGAATATAATAAGTATACATACACACAAACTATGAACACCTGAATGAGAGGTTTGGTGTATTGGAGATGACTTTTGAAGAGAACTGAGAAGCAGTGAATGAATAGTAAGTAAGTGGCTGAAATTGGAAGAAGTGGCTCTTACCAGCACAGGGAGCTACATTTATAAACACCAAGAAACAAGAGAGCTCAGTATATTCATAGGACTGAACATAGGTCAAAAGTCAAATAACTGGTCAACAGTGGAAGAAATGAAATTTAATATGAGTGGGAAAATTAGAAACATTCTTATGCTAAGAAGTTTGGACAGTATTTGTTTTGGTTTTTGCAGTACTGAGATTAAACCCAGGGGCATTCTACCTCTGAGCTCCACCCCAGCCCTATTTTTTATTCTTTATGTTGAAACAGGGTCTCACTAAGTTGCAGAGGGACTCACTAAGTAGTCGAGGCTGGCCTCGAACCTGGATCCTCCATTCTCAGCCTCCCAAGTCCTGGGATTGCAAGTGTGAGTCACCACACCCAGCTTACTAAACGGATTTAAAGAGTAGATGATATAATAAGATTTGGATGTTATATAAATCATCACAATGGCAGTGTACGAAATGTTTTAGAAAGGAACAAGATCGTAACAAAGAACAACAAATAGGAGGAAAGGAACAAGATAGGAACAACAACAACAACAAAATAAGATGGGTAACCTTTAAGTGCTTCAAGCAGAAAGATAATAGTGTCTGGTTTGAGAGTAGTGACTGAGGGTAAATGGAAATGAAGTTAAAGTAATTTTAAAAGGAAAGAAATATCAGACTAAGCAGCATGGATGCTACAGCAACTTTGATGTGACCCACTGCTGTGTGTCAAATCCTTTCAATTAATGAAAGAGTGTGCCCCACATGAAATACAAGGAGGTCAATAAATAGAAATAGAGTGTACCTTTCTTGGTGTGCCATCCAATTTTCACTAGGACATAAATTTTATTTCTACTTTGCCTTAGAATACAAGTGTTTACAGATTTTTAAAAATCAGGTACAATATTAAGCAAAGGTTAAAGTTTAAAATACTATGGCATAAGTTACCATTTATCATTAGAGAAATTACTTGTTTCTGGAAGCTCTGACAGTGAGATCAGGGTGATATACAACCCTACTTAAAAGTGGCCATACTTAATAGAGTGCCTAATGAATATAACACCAAAATAACAGGAATTATTTTTTTGTAGTTGTTTGATGTTCCAAATCTCAATCTTTTAATTGATCTTAATATATCTTTTCCATGTGTAAACACAGACAGGAGTTGAATAAAATTTGAGAAACAATGTAGTTGATAATATAGTAGAAATCTAAAGGATGCAGGGCTTTTAACAAAAAGAATTAAAGAACAAATGGTCTTAAAAATATGTGACAGATTATTTGAATGTTTACTTCAGTTGACAATGTATAAGATTATGCTTACTGTGGTAGTCATTAGTGCTATTTGATATTATTTCCAGTTCTTTAAATTATGGTCACAAAGTAGTATTCTGCTTCCTGATCCCCCTGAGGTTGAGTGAAATTATAGGAGTAGTTATGATCAGTGATTTAAGAGAAGCAATGTTGTATACCATATGGTAGGAGCACATTGATGGCCATCAGGGACTTTTACCCTCCACCATGGCCAACATTATCATTAGCAATGGTGGAGGATGTTCTGAGGACCTTTGATGAGAGGATCAGCTGACCAGCAGTAAACATGTACTGTAAGATATTAACTTTGCTATGTTAAGCTACTAAACTTGAGTATTGTTTGTTTCTGCAGCATTGTGTAATCTCACCTTAAAAATACCCTATAACCCTAATACATTGTTGATGGGATTGCAAATTAGTGCAACCACTTTGGAAAACAGTATGGAGGATCCTCAGACAAATGGGAATGAACCTGCCATATGATCCAACAACACCACTTCTGGGTATCTACCCAAAAGAATGGAAATCAAACTATCAGACTGATGCATGTGTATCTATTTTTAATAGCTGCACAATTCACAATTGCCAAACTATGGAACCAGCCAAGATGTCCATCAACAGATAAATGGATTACAAAACTATGGGATATGTACACAATGGAATTTTACTCGGCCATAATGAAGAACAAAATCATGTTATTTGCAGGGAAATGGATGGAACTGGAAAACATTATGTTAAGTGAGATTAGCCAGTCACAAAAAGTAAAGAAGCATATGTTCTCCCTAATATGCAGATGCTAGGGAGAAGATGTGGTATAAGAGGGTCTTCAGATGAAAAAGCAGAAACCCTCGATAAGCAAAGAAGTTGACTTAACTGAAAGGGATGGACGGGGTGGGACACCCTAATGCACATGGTATACTTACACAAATATATCAAAGTCAATCACTAAACTGAACTTGAGAAGGAGGGAGGGCAAGGGAGTGGGGTGGGAATTGGGGAAGGGGTTAAATGAGAAATGTGTGCATATATGCCTTTATAAGCTTGTACCTAACAAAGATGTATTATTACAATGCACCAATTATTATAAAAAATAAAAAAAAAGTAAATGGAGTTACGTCAGAAAGATTCAGCTAAAAGTGGTATATCTTAGTAAAGGATCTGAATCTGATGCAAAGAGTATTGTGACATGGAAGTTCTCTTATTTCTTCTGACCTATGCTTAATGTTCTGATCAAACTTAGTCTGACATGGTGTATGTGCAGGACAAAGACATTTGGCTTCTATTTGAATACTTTATATGAGGTCTTTATTAATTAACTAAACAGTATTAATTTAGCTTATATAACCTAAATAATATAGTGTGAAAATTATTAAATTATTATTTTGAAATCATTACCTTAACAACAAATGAATCAATCTTTCAAAATATATTTATTAAGGTGAAATATATATGGCATAAAATTAACCATTTTTATTTGTTTTTCTTTTCTTTCTATAATTTTATTTGTGCATTATAGTGTCACATCATAATGCAATTCATAGTGGTAGTGACTACATGAGCACAGCACTTATCTGGCTTTCCTCAAGCTTCCTCCCCATTCCGCTTCCCCATACAGGATATTGAAATTTACGTAGATATTTTCACAATATGTACATACCATCAATGGAAGTGATTTCTTCATTGATTCTCCCTCTTCCCTCCCACCTATCCCTTCCCTTAGACCAACTGTCTGGCTCCACTGGAGTTTCTCCTCCGTTATCTGAAATCCTTCTATTATCCCAATTACTCCTTAGCTTCCACATATGAGAGAAAATATATGACCCTTCACTTTCTGTTACTGGTTAAACTATCTTAATATGATGTTATCCAGGTAAATCCATTTTCCTGTAAATAGCACAAATATTTTCTTCTTATTGCTGAGTACAATTCCATTGTGTATATATTCCATGATTTTGTAATATATTCTTCTGTTGGGGGATATCTAGGTTGGTTTCATAATTTGGCTATTGTGAATTGTGCTGCGATAAACATGGATATGCATATATTACTATAATATTCTGACTTCAGTCCCTTTGGAAAGATACCCAAAAGTAGTATAGCTTGATTGTATGGTGGATCCATTCCCAGTTTTCTGAGGAATCTCTACACTTATCTCCACAGTGGCCATACTAATTTGCAACCCCACCAAAAGTGCAGAAGAGTTCTATTTCAACATGTTCTTGACAGTATTTATTATCGTTTGACTTCTTGCCTCTCTGATTTGAGTCTCTATCATAGAAATAGCTGGCAAAGGTCTCCCATTCTGTAGGTTCTCTCTTTAAATTTTTGATGGTTTCCTTTGATGAACAGAAACTTTTTAGTTTAATGCTATTTCATTTATTAATTGTTGTTTTAATTTCCTGAGCTTTAGCAGTCTTACTGAGGAAGTTTCTTCCTGTGCCTATATGTTGGTGTGTTGGACCTATGCCCTCTTCTAATAACTTCAAAGTCTCTGGTCCGATTTTCAGATCTTTGTTGTGCCTCAAGTTAACTCTTCTACAAATGGATAACCAGTTTTCTGAACACCATTTGTTGAGAAGGCTGTCTTTTCTCCAACGTATGTGTTGAGCACCTTTGTCAAAAATCAATTGACTTTAAGTGTGTTTATTTGTTTCTATATCTTCTATTCTGTTCCATTGTTGTATGTTTCTGTTTTTGCACCAATCATAGCATGCCATCTAATAGCACTTAGTACATTCACAATATTGCCCTGCAATGCCACAGCTCCTTAATAGCTGTATCTTGAGCAAGGCTCGGTCTGCTAGAGTCCTGTAAGGCACACAATTCCAAAAGAAGGAATGCATGGCATATCCCACTTTATATTATTATATTCTGGAAATTTGGGGTGCTTTGGGTTTTACTTTTACATTAATTATAAACAGAAATTTCTTAGAAACATGTGGCCTGACAGATACTGATCTCTTAGCTAAAAAAGCAGTGCCTCCAGACAACATCTTACAAGCATTAGTCAAGAAACAGGCTTTGCAAGTTTATCCAAATAGTTACTACAAATAGTCTTTTGCCCACTCCCACCTTGTCTCCCTGAAATTTTACAGGACACATTAACCCTCTAGTTACCTGAGATAAAGATAAGAACACTGCTTAAAGGGGCTAAACAAATTGTAAAGATTTAAAATAATGGAAAAGAATTTTTATATACGTGTTGTATTTTTAAGAATTTTTATTGATTTTTGCCATCGCCACACTTATAGATTAGTTCATTTACTGACTTCAGGTTCAGGTACCCCCATGCAATGTATGGCTCCACAATCCTCAGCATGTTAATGGAAGCCTTATTGAGCTTAAGGAAGGTGCCATTGAAGATCTGGCGAAGGCGGAGAAGTTGCAACACCTTGTGGACCTTTGGACTCATACCACAAAAAAAAAAAAAAAAATTTATGTACTAAATAATTTTTATATACTTGTTGTAACCTTGACTGGTTGAGGATGACCTTTGGAGGAACAGGTCTGTGGAAATTCCTGTTCTATATGCCTCATTGCAAAAAAAAAATAGTATAAAACAGTGACTAACAAACAATAAAACAGATACACTTCTTCACTGTATTCGGTGTGAGCATATTCTCGTGACCTTGTCTCATTCCACACCTATTGAAGGACCCCCGACCCCACTGCTTCGAGGGCTGGACCCCGGCACTGCAAGCCCCTCTATCATGTTTCAAATCACCACAAAATAAATGTCCATACCTATTAAGTGGTCATCCTCCAGGCTTTCCTCTCTTCAATTCCTTGTAAATTATAATCTATGAATTTACTTATTCTGGATATTTTATACAGATTGAATCATATCATATGTTACTTTCTGAGTACAACTGCTTCACTTAGCATTATAGGTTTTTTTT
Organism: Graphiurus murinus; assembly: GCA_004027655.1. Classification (NCBI taxonomy): domain Eukaryota; kingdom Metazoa; phylum Chordata; class Mammalia; order Rodentia; family Gliridae; genus Graphiurus; species Graphiurus murinus. Next base: position 29,910 of record PVLC010010289.1, on the reverse strand, counting down.
TTCTTTTTGTTTTTCAGTGCTGGGGATCAAACCCTGGTCCTCATGCATTCAAGGCAAGTGCTCTACCCCTGAACTACATCCCCAGCAAAGCATATTTTTGAGATTCATCTACTTTATAGTATGTATTAGTACTTCATTAACTTTTTTGTCTGAAAAATATTCCATTTTATCAATTATGTATACATACAAATAACATTTTATTCATCCTTCCTTTGATGCAAATTTGAGTTGTTTCCACTTATTTTCTATTAATCTTGCAAATAATTTTTATCACATATCTTCCCAGAGTCTATATAATTTATAGTGTATAAAATTTGGCAATATGGAAATCAGGAGGAAGTAGTAAGCCATACATTTAAACTAAAGCCTGACTAAATATTATAACTGGATCATCAGAAGTATTCTAGATGAAGGCCAAAAACAAAGAAAACTTATATTTACACAGCAATCATTATGTTGGTTTAAACCATGTAATCTACACACACACACACACTGCTTCCGAGAAGGAGGTTAATAATTTGGACAGCCATCTAGAAAGTGCTACCAGGAGTAGAGGAGCATAAGAGAATAAACTCTGCACACTTGAAAGGGCTACCAGAGCTAAATGTCCACCAATAAAGACAATTTCCTTTAGAAGTAGGAGAGAGGTCTAGGTGGTGCCCTCTCTTAAAAGTATCTGCTAACCGCTGATCTACTGAGCTGTACAGTGGTGAACACATGCACCATCTTCCTCTGGTCAGCCCTGGCCCATAAGCTACTGATGCCTCTGCATCTAGAAGTGGTTGCAGCAATTGCATCAGGTATAGTCACTATCAAGTGGCTTCCTCACCACCCACAGACATAATGGGGCCTAGAACAGAAGAACCAGAAGACTCAGGGTCTGTGTGCCTGAGTGTGAGAAGATTACAAAAATCTTCTGAAATGCCTGGACTAGAAATACATTAATTGAGAGGAGAAAAGGAAATCCTGAGGTGAGCAGAACAAGTCAAAGGAAATAAGTCAGAGGAGTACAACTATGTACCGTTCAAATGATCTTACCTGTAACTACAAGTCAATGAATGAGATTTGTAGTAATTAGGTTATAAGATTACGTGCCTAATTTGTGAAAGTGTATAAGTACTATTGTGATGAGTTAGAAAATAAAAGAATTTAAAATCATTTTTAATTAATAGTCATTTTATTCAAACTGTAGACACTAAGCATAAAGTCTATTAGGATTATCCTTTCTATTCTTGTTAAAAATATGATTTTTTTTACACTCTAAAAAGGTTATGGATCAGAGTGCTAAGTAACTCTCTACTCTGAGCCACATACAATACATTTCTCTGGACTTTTTGGATATTCACAGGTAAAGTTAAGTTTCTGTTTTTGGCCAACAATATCACTCTTCAAGGAGAATCCAGGGCTCTACCATACAGGTACTTTCACATATTTGTCCAAATTCTAAGATATTACTTTTCATATAGATTCAATTCCTACTTTCCTATATTTTGTTCATGAGTAAGTACTTCTTGGAAATTAATTTCACATTTATATTATTGGAAAACTGTTTAAATATTTTCTTCCAAAATGCAAAATTCAAATATCCACAGTTGCCTTTCCAGTTTCTCTAAACATGATTTGCAAAACTTTTCTAAAAAAATAATACTATATGTTTTTCTAAAAGTTGAAGAGGGCCTCAAAGTTTAATATTGGACAGGCAGGAGAAATGAATATTAAAACTCTATATAAATTTTAATTGTGGATCAGTATATATTTCAGATATCCCTGATAGTTGTGAAAAATGTATGCCTGGGGAGCTGCTTTGAGTTTTCCTAAATCAGTATTTGAGACAGAAAGTGGACAAAATCTGAATATTCATCATAGCTAAGCAGAAATATAGACTGCTATCTGCTGGACCTAGTTTTAAAAGAGAAAATTGTTAGTTCTCAATACAAAAAAAAAATAAATGTGTTTCCATAGAATGTATTCCAACTCCTATTTTCACCCATTGCTGAGTAACAAAAAAAAAAAAAAATAGTCACTATTGAAATTCAAGGCTAAAATGAGCTTGAGGTAAGTAAACATAGAACACATTCAAAGCATCATTTATACAGGAGTTCTTCAGAGCAATTCATAAAATTCAAAGATATTAAATAGATTTATTGTCTCCGGCTTCAACCCAGAGGGAGACTAAGGGCTACACATTGTGCGCAGATGTTTTGTAAAGAGCACGTGTGTTGCTCAGATATCATTGCTAAGTCAATGCAAAACTCATGATTGCATTCCCTTCATGGCTGGTTCTTAAAGAGGTGTTCCTCATGGACAGAGAGACAAAAGGACCACTGGTGTATAAACAGCAACTCTAGCTGGGTAGAGTACTTGGGAGGCTAAGACAGGAGGATCACAGATTTGAGGCCAGCTTCACCAACTTGATGAGACCCTCAGGAACATAGTAAGACACTGACTCAAAATAAAATAAATAATAAAGGGCAGAGGGTATAGCTTGGAGATTGTTATATTTTGATATAGAATGCTCATTTATCATTATTCAAGGTTGATATAATTAAGTCATGAGAGTGGTAATCTCAGCAGTGGATAAATCCATTGAAATGTTATCTGGGTGGCAGCCTGGGCTGGTCAAGTGTGGCTGGAGAAGGTGGGTCCCTGGGGCTGCCGTCTTGAGGATTATATATACTTCCTCCTCTCCTCACTCACTCTTGCTTCTGGCCTCCATGATGTGAGGAGCAGAGCCTTGTTCTCTCTTTCTCTCACTTCCCACTGCCATGCCCTGAGGTCTGTAGTCCTCACCTCACATGGACTAGACCCTAAATTCCCAAATTGTGAGCAAATAAATCTCCCTCTAAATTACGTGATCAGTTCTTTAGTTATAGTTGTGAAAATGCTGACTAATACAGAGGTTGAATGCCCCTGGGTTTAATCCCCAGAAAAAAAATAAACAACTCAGAAACTCAGAAGCTCTAGAAAGCTTTCTCTGCATCATCCAGTGTGTAGGAGCCACACATTGTTGGAAAGAAGAACATGTCACAAATCCATCAACAACTGCAGGTTTCCCAGAATAATAGAAAGTAATGGTGTTAATGACTTCACTAAAGAGTGGCTGGTTTTCTAACATCCTTCTTGTTATTTACTTACACTGTGTGGTAAACATTCTCACACAATATTTTCAGAAATCCTTAAATGAGGTGGCAAGGAAAGTGCCCAGAGGGGCTTCTGTCTCCAGAAGATACTTCATATGCTTTGCAGTCAAGTACTCCTTTCCGAGGAAAGCTTGTGTTTCTTTCCTCTGTCAATTCATTTTTCAAATGATATGAAATTTAAATTTCAATAAGATGAACTCCAATGATTGAAAAAGGCAAATTTTCCTATTTCGGGAAGTCATTATGCAATTTAGATCTAGATGTCAGCCAGGGTAGCACTGCATCTCAGAGATGGAGAACATGAGCTCTGTCTCTATTGCACCTTCAGGCTGTGGGAAAACACAATGTGACACACAGCCAGCCACAAATGCCTGGAGGCCTTTTCCCTGGTCATTTTCACCTACTGATATCCTACCTGCAGTAATCTCTTCTGTTCCACTTTAGATCTTTACAGATGTTTCTCTTTTTCTCTACTTGCACACTAAAGATAGAGTGCTTTGTGACAATGTTTGACTGGCAGGGGAGAACTATCTTTACATAGTGTTGGATAGGCCCTCAGAAGTGATCTTCCAGGGAGGAGAAATGAGGTAGAACCCCAAAATAAGAAACTGCCAATTATCTTTGTCTTATATTAGGAAAATCTCAGAGTCTCTGAATGCTGCTGATGGGTGTTGATGTCTGCATATTAGATGTATAAGTACAGGGCTTGCAGGAGGCAGTTTCCTGTGCAGTTTGGGATTCAACATAGCATTTGGCTTACAGATTGTATGTGATATGCCCTAGTCAGGATGATATTACCCAGTTACATCTACACTAGTGACAATAAGATAGAGGCACCTGTGAGAGTTATTAGTGTCTGCAAAGCACAACATCAACAACAAAATCACACTTACAATTTATTGTAGAGTTTAGGTAACAAATTAAAATGTGAGCTGGCTCATAACATTAATGCTATTCTCAAAAATATAAAAGTTCCCTGAAAAGTGTTAAGTACCATCCTCTTTTAAAAGGAAGAATCATAAAACTTTTCTTAGAGGTTTTATAAATTATTATTTGATCTCTCTATGACCTTCTGAAAAGAAGTATAACAAACAGGATTCAGCACTATTTTACCTGTAACTCCATAAGAAAGAACACTGTCTAAAGAAGATGCTAAAGACATGATGAATAATGCAAATAAACTTCAAAATGCATGTTCATTCACTCAATGTCCCTATAATATTGTAAAATTTTTAAAAATACTTTAAGTTTTCATACTTCCACTTCCAAAATATGATTTACTTTCATTTTGATTCAATATATGTATAGAGAGGTCATTTCTTTATTATAATTCAGAATACAGAGATGTATATACATGTACCCATACATAAAATAGTAACCTTTCCTAGTGTATTTGGTAGTCTTTATATATTCTACTCTTTTAACTCCATAATTTAAGAATTTTCTAAGTCCATGTACTTCCAATGCTTAGGAAAAAAAGGCCTTTTGTTTATGATAAAGTTGTTATTATTTTACATATGCCATTAAATACTCATTAAAATGAGTAGTTTTGCACATTTGAATTATTACGTAGCATGCATGGATCTTTTTTATTCTATTTCCTGTAAACATATCCATAGAGAAATGTATCTAAGTTAGAAATATTCACAAGTTGACAGACTGCTCTGAAATCTTATTTTAAAGTAAATCCAGCTGGGCGTGATGGCACATACTTTTAATCCCAGTACTTGGAAGACTGAGACAGGAGGATGACAGGCTCATGGCCAGACTCAGCAATTTAGTGAGGCCTTGAACAACTTTTTCATCTCTTATTTTGGTAATTTGGGTTGATTCTCTCTTTCTTTTGATTAGATTGGCCAATGGTTTATCTATCTTGTTTATTTTTTCAAGAAATGTACTAAAGTATAATAGATAGCTTCCAATATAATTAATGCTTAAGAGTATTTATAATTCATATTCTCTACTAGAAAAAAATAACACCAATAACTCACAATATTAATATCAAAATACTAATTCTTGTCTCTCTAACTAATAGCAGAAATACTAGGATAGCATTCATTTTAAACACACACACACACACACACACACACACACACACACACACACACCTTAACCTCTAAGAAATTGCATATTTTCACAATCAGTGCAATAGGTAGGAATTATTATCTTTTGCAGCTGAGCTGACTCAGAGACAATACAGGATAACACTCCTTGGTACTAAGGAAAAATATAGGGCTGTATAATCTAGCTCTATGCTCTCCACGGCCCTCCTCCTTTGCCTCAATGGGAGCACAAGTAGAATCCTGATCTAGAGAGAAATTCTGTCTTCTGAAAGCACCCAGCTCCGTGCACTGGATCCCGGGCAAGCTCCTAGGCATATTGTTTATCTGAAATACAAGAAGTATTCCTTCAAATACTGATTTATATAAAATGCATAGTTTCAGGCATATATGTCTAGATACTCATATGTGTATGAAAATATATATTTAAAAAAGTCAGCTAATATCCTATGACAAAAACTCAAATATACTTCATTCTTTTCAACTAGGAATTCTCAATTGTTCCTAACATAATCACTAACTTAAACTAGAATTGACTTATTAAGGTTGTTCTTTTCTTCAATGCCACATTAAATCAAATGTTCCTTTATAAATAGTTCTATTCTTCCCTCAAACTAATTATTTTAATGTGAATTTTGTGTATCCCTAGGATATATCATTGAATATTTATTATTCTAAATTTATAACAAGTTTGCTTTCATTGCATTCATTTTTATTAATATACTATATGACAGACTGATGTTGAGTAATTATATGATTATGATCATGAAATGAAATTACCTTATTAAATACATGAGTACTAATTTGAATAAGTCATTTTAATGGAATAATAGTTATTTAGTAATCCTATGATAATATAATTACTATAGTATAAGTACTAGCATTAAGAGTATAAGTGTTGTTCTCATGAAAAATACTTATTAAGTAATAGTGTAAGAAACCTATTAAGAGAGCAAACTACTGAAATTTGGTAGCATTAGAATATACCATAAAGAATATTATTTTTTAAATGTAATTTTTTAATAATTTTTAAGTAACTGGTAATGTACCATTACTAGATGTTTTATTCTATAAATGAAAAGATATTTTAGTATTAAGAAAAATGATTGTATTTACTTGCATCATTAATTATTCAAAAAGTCTAAACATATTTATTAGTGATGCAAAGAAGACATTTAGAAAGAAATTTTAACTTTCACATATTAAAAAAATAAAATAAAAATTGCTGAGTAGTAAGCCAGATATGGTGGCACACACTTGTAATCCCAGTTACTGTGGAGTCTGAGACAGTAGATCATAAGTTCATGACCATCCTCCACAAGTTAGTGAGACCTTGTTTCAAAATTAAAAATAAATAGGACTGGGGCTATGGCTTAGAGGTAGAATGTCCCTAGAGTCAATCCCCAGTACAACATACACACACACACACACACACACACACACACACACACACACACAAATGGATTTAGTGGTGTCTGCCTGTAATCCAGGTACTTGGGAGGCTAAGACAGGAGACTTATAGGTTTAAAGCCAGTAGGCAGAGTAGGTAGTAATTTAGCAATTTTCTGTTTCAAAATTAAAAAAAAGAAATTAAAGAAGTAGGGGGTATAGCACAGAAGTAGAATGTCCCTGGGCTCAATTTCCAGCATAATAAATAAGTAAGTACCTTAATTTTTATTGAGAATATATTATTTTATAGTATATTATTGTATGTTCAAACATGCTAAAAGCTAGGCATGGTAGCACATACTCATCTACTTGGAGGCTGAAGCAGAATAATCACTCAAGGCCAACCTGGGTAACTCAATGAGACCCTGTCTCAAAATAAATTAAAAGGGCTAGGGATTTAGTTCAGTTGTAGAGGACCCCTGGGTTCAATTCCTAATAACACACATACATAAAACAAAAACAAAAACAATCCTGCCAACCTTATACTTAATGATGAAAAAAACAAAATATTTCTCATCTAAGTACTAGCCTAGAACACTCCTCACTGCTAATATTAACTGTTATTTCAAAATTCTAATAATTAAAACAAATGACGAAAAATACATGCGTTCTCCAGTGTAATAAAAAGTAAAACTGAATACATGGGAAATTTCTTCCTCTCATTACTCAGATTCCCTAACAATGATGGAAAATATATTTAAATAAATAAATAAATGATATGGCTTAATAACATAAATAGGCTGGGCCTGGTGGCACATGCCTTTAATCCCAGTACTCAGGAGACTGATGCAGGAGGATTTCAGGTTCAAGACCAGCCACAGAAAAGTAGCAAGACTCTCAGTAACCTAGAGAGAACTTCTTTCAAAACAAAAACATAAAAAAGGGCTGAGGGTGTAGCTTGTAGGTGGAATGCTGTTAGGTTAAGTCCACAGCACCACAAGAAAAATAAATAAATAAATAAATAAATAAATACGCAAGCAAGATGATAAAGATGGAACTGGGAAGGTAACTTCAAAAAGACAGGAATGCGAGAGAAAGCAGCATCATTTTTATGAAAGAAAATATCAAAAATTCAAAAGGACACAAGAAAGGATTCTAGTTTCAAATGCATTCAAAATACAGTATCAACGTGATACTGTTCAGAGCTAAACCTCTGCTACTTAAAAAGGCAGTTCTACCAGATGAGTCTGCACATGGAACCACTTTGAGAATAAATTATCATTATCACAGTACCCTAATTTACTAATATGTGTCAAAAGTGGGAATATTTTTTGATGGGAATATGAAACTATGTATTTTGCCATCAAGTTGGTGCCATATATATTAAACATGTTTAAAGTTTATAAATTTTGAGCAGGCAATTCTGCTTTTACCAATTATGAGTATAATAAGAAAGCAATAAAGTATGAACAAAAAGATTTTGTTTCCAGAATATCATTACAAAATTCTTTATTAAAACAAAATCTTTAGAAAGAGCTTACATTCTCAGAAATAGGGAGTTGCTTCATTAAATCACACTTTATTGCTTCTACTATTAATGCTACCACCAAAGCCCAAAATTGTAATAACAGTATTTTCTAAGCATTCATTCATGCTAGGAAATATTCTAACTGCCTCACAGGCACTGTGTTATTTTATTCTTAAGGAAATTCGATAGAGTTGTATTAGAATTGTTTTTAGTCTGATTTATACAGAAACAAAATTTCTAATCCTGGAGTATGTGATTTTAACCCTCTCTTATTGCCAAGTACTAGTACCTGTCTGCCTTCTTGGTCTTCTTTCTCCCACACTGGGATTCTCCCAGGGACCTGACTATGTTTCTTTTTTGTATACTCCTGATGTCCAGTACAGTGTCTAGTACATTACCTACTTAGTAAGTATTTAGTGAAGAAAAGACATATAAAAAGCAAGAAGAGAACAAGGGAAAGAGAGGCAGAGCAGAGAGCATGTGGGATAAAGGGAAAGTAGAAGAAAACAAATAAGGAGTAAAGGAGAGAAGATACAAGAAGAGAGGATAAATGAAGAGAAGAATGGAAGGAAGGAAAGTTTAGCATAAAAGTGAAAGTTAAGGATCTAGAAATAAAGGGAGATTAAAACAGACAAAAACCTACAGAAAATGAAAATTTACAGAAATAAGGAAAAGGATTTTTAGTATTGTGATTAGAGGCATAGCTACAACTTTAAACCATGATATGGAAGATAATATTTCTTAGCAGCTCAAGTGTAACTTTCCGTGATCAGTTATATAAATTCTGATTAATTTCAAAGAATAATTTGATATGGCAGCAATGGATTAATCTGAATAAACAAATTATTTCGCAGGTAGTCTATTTATGGTTCATTGTTTTGAGAATTGTGGAATTTTTTCTTGTTTTTTTTTTTTTACTTTTATTGGTGCATAAGTCTCACATCATAAAATGATTCATAGAGATAGTAACACATGCACACAGCTCCTGGTGGGTTTTCCCCTGGCTCTCTCTCCCCACTCTCCCATCCCCATACAAGATATTGAGATTGGCACTGGTATTCTCACACATGTATATGTCAGTGGAAGTGTTTCCTTCTTTGACTATACATCTCTCCCTCGCTGACCCTCCCCAAGACCACCTCCCTGACTCCACTGGAGTTTCTCCTCCAGTATCTAAAGTCCTTATATCCCAATTACTCCTTAGCTTCTGTATATGAGAGAAAACATATGACCCTTCATTTTATGTGACTGGCTAATTAAAAATACAAAGAATATGATCAATTTATCTAGTCAAACTCCCCTTTAATACTGTTTTTTTTTTTTAATCATTAGTAGGAGACAGACATATTATTTTCTTTCAGCACATTCTTCCATCTCAATGATTATTCCTCAAAGGTATTAATGACTCTCAAATTAGTTGAGCAAATATAAGGATAATATTTGTTTACCACATGCCTCAAATCAAATGAAATGTTTCTTTCTCTTGAGTAATTATGAATTGCAAATAAAAATCATAGCTATTTTAAAATTCATTTAAAAAATTTTAAGTCCATTCTTCTAAGAGAATCCCAATGTTTGCTTACAAACATAAAATTTCAAATAAAATGTCCATTTGGTATTTTGGAAAATATATTTCTATTTCACTAAAGTCCCAAGGATATAAAGTGCTACCCGTCATATTTTAGAAGATACATAATGCTATTCTCCATTACATGTGATTGGCACAGTCATGTACTATAATAAAATCTGTCAGTGTGGCAATTTTTTCATTTGACAGTTTCCTAAAAAAAAGTATTGCTCTGGAAACCAATTAGAATTTGATTTTTTCTCCCTTCTATTTTATCTCTATATAGCATTTTAGTTAACTGAACACTCCCTGTTAATTTTTGTCTAGCAGAAATAAACTGACAGCAAAAAAGTAATTAAATAACCTAAAAACAATTATTTTATAAACCACTCCCTACCTTCCATTAGCCAATGCTTGTGCTAATGTGACAGATATGTCACTTTGAGACTGACATTTCATGTCCACTGAATCAGCATTTCACTTAGTTGTAGATCACTTCTTTTAAGGATTTATTATGAGGAAAATATTCTGCACTACTAGAAATGGCATATGGGCAAGTTCTATAATGCCTAATGATATATATTAAAAAGCTGATAATGTAAACTGGCCTATGTTTAGAAATTCAATAATTAAAGTTAAAAATGGAAAGAGATTTTGGAGAAAGGATAGCAAAAAAAAAAAGAGATGACCAATTATCTTGGCAAAAAATAGCTTAAAGGAGATATTTAGCTTAAATCCCAGTAGAATCAATGAGGTTCAAATTATTCTTTTAACAGCAATTAGCTTTTGTGATTTAATATTGAAATCTCTTAAAAATATGTTGAAAAATAATGTTTTTGTTCAAGCAGCTTAAATTATTTCAGTATTCAGACAAAACATTACTTCATAAAATATAAAGAATTAATTTATTAAGAAGGATGCAAAATGTCTAACAATTCTCTCTCTCTCTCTCTGTATATATATATGTTAAAATATATATACAGTTAAAATAGTCTGGCTCAGCATTTGATTTCCCAGTTATACAATAATAAGGTTCAGCTATCTGGTCTTAAACTATGACATGACATAAGAAAACATTTGTACTTCAATCTGATAATTCACTGGTGGATGTGATGTATATAAGAAGCAGAAGGAAGCCAGGCATGGTGGTACATGCCTGTAATCCCAGTACGTGGGAGGCTAAAACATGAGGATTTCAGGTTCAGGAAAGTATCAGCAATGAGTGAGACTCTCAGCAATTTAAAGAGACCCTATTTCAAAACAAGAACATAAAAAGGGTTGGGGGTGTAGCTCAGAGGTAGAACACCCCGATTTCAATCCCTGGTACCACAGGGGGAAAAAAGCATAAGGGTGTGGGGTCCTCCCGACAAAGGGGGCCCCTACCCCGATCTCCCTGGGGCGTCTACCCCGAAAAGGGGGCTCCCGGAGGAAAAGGAAGGTCGTGCCGCAATGAACACAAGACAAGGACTGAGCATCAGAGGATTCATCTGTTTATTACAGGAGGGGCAAAGAGCTATATAGAGCAGGGCGTGAGAGGTATCTCCTTGCGGGGCCAATCAGGGTAAATGTTATCTTGGTCATGCCTCTTTGGCCCAGTCCAAAAGCTGATCACGTGCTGTCATGCTACCAGAGACCTATCAATGTCTTGATCACGCTGAGGAGACATCCCTTGTCCAATCCTGGTCTCTGGTAAACACTCTTAGGTCTCTGCCCTCGCCACTTCCCCTTTGCGCCATCTTTGATGCCTTTTTTTCCTTTCGGTCGGGCAGGATTACCGCCTCCTCTCTGGGGATCTTTCCCCACATAAGGGGAACAGAGAACAAATTATCCAATATGCCTCTCCACAAAAGAAAAATATTTAGTGCCAATAGCTTAAGAATGAAGAGCACTTTGCATGTGAGGAATGATAGAAAGAATTCCAAAAAGAGTGTTATGTGAACTGGGAAAGGACACTGGGGAGTGTTAGGTGAAAGGGCATATTCAAAGAAGTAGAAATATTTTAGAAACACTCAAGATTAACCTTCAAGTATGGAAGTTGTGGAAGGTAATTTAAGACAATAAGTAAAATGCAAAGCAATTTAAAAGTTACAGGGGGAAATTAGCATACTTGTTAGTGTAGAGACAGAAAATAACAAGATTATATTTAGTATAAAAAACTATAATCGCTACCTTCTTTTATTCAACCTGGTTAATTAAATGACAGACCAAGCCAGAAAGTGCAAGATTCTAATTAGAATCTATTAGTGAATAAACCTTGGAGATGATAAAAAATATTGGTGTAGTGCGTAGAGGAGTCTCTGAAATAGGTTACCATTTAAAGTTTTAATTCCTGCAGAAATTTGATTTAGATATGTTGAAAAGATAAATCTCAGATCAAAGTGAACACTGTAAAATCATATATGAATTTTATCAGAAGTATGCATAGATGAATATAGTGTACTGTGCCTCAAATTAGAGAAGCTTACAAGTGAGAACTCTAGTGTATGTAGTGCATGGGTATGTGACACAAGTAATAACCAGATCCAGTCCATAATAAACCTAGTTGGCATTATTAACCAAGTCAGCAAATAGTATATTCAATAGTATATTTGACATACTCTTTGCAATAGAATAGTATAGTATTGAAGTACGATCCACCTTGGCAAAGAAATTATCCAAATTTTGCCAATGTCCTGAAACTGTGTAATGCCAAATTTAAAGATGATGTGCTGATTAAATTGACAGAGGATATCTCAAAATAGCAAAATATCCAAACTACGTTGTGGATATTGGTATCCGCATTCAACAAACTATACATCAAATTTTGGGAGAAAAAAGTAAAGCAGAGAGACTTTAAAGATTTGAAGTTTGGCGGGAAAGGCATGTGTAAAGCTGCTGCCAAGAGAGATGATGTCATGGAAGAAGTACGATGGCTGAAAGGAAAGAAGAAGCAGTGGCTATGATGGAGATGGGCCCAGCAATGGCCATGATGGAGGTGGCAGATGGAGTTGGGACCAAGGGCGGCCCTGATGGACTCGGGACTATTGGCAGCCTGGATGGAGCAGGTCCAGCTGCTGTGACTAAAAAGGCCTCAGTGGCAATGATTAAGGAGGGCAAGAGTACCTTTTCTGTTGGTGGCCCATCTTAGAGTCCACATATTGCTGACTTTGCTAGAAAAAGGATACAATAGAGGCCTCCCCCTAGATTTCAAAGGAAAGCCTGGGAAGCCAGGAAACATGTAGCAGGGTCAGAATTCCTGCAAGTAGAACCAAATGGGGCACTTTGGCTGCAAGGAAAGGCTGCTAGCTGGGAGCCATAGAGCCAAGCTTGAAGAGGCAGTAAACTGCCCATTGCAATCAGCCAGGCCACAGGAGCAGGGGTGCCAACCAAGTTCCTTTGGAGATGGCTTCTCACAGCCATGTATCGTGGATGCTAGAAGTGGAACTGCAAGATAAAATGCTTGCCCTGTTGTATTTCACTACTGTTTTGGTTCCGTTCCTTCTTTCTATTGCCCTATTCCTCCCTTTGGAAATGCAAATGTTTATACCTTGCCATTGTATATTGAATGCATGTAACTTGCTTTTTATTTTGATCTTCATTGTTTTATAGGGGCTCACAGGAGTTCCCTTGTGTCTCAGAGGAGACCTTGGACCTTGGGACTTTTCAGCAATGTTGGAACTATTAAGACTGGGGATTCTTGAAGAGAACTAACTGCACTCATTAGGGGTCAGAAGTGGAAAGTTATAGTTAGATATAAAATGTCCCTTAAAAAGCTCACTTATTAATGTTTAGAGTTGATATAATGGAGTCATGAGGGTTGTAATCCCAGCAGTGGATAAATACCTTGTAATGGAATTACCTGGGTAGTATTCAGGCCTGTAGGGTAAGGCTAGAAGAGGTAGTCCCTGGGCGTTCAGCCTTGAAGATTATATACATGGTTCCTCCTCCCCTGGCTTGGTTTCTGGCCTCCATGATTTGAGCACAGCACATGTGTTCTTTCTCTTTCTGCTACCTGCAGCCATGCCCTCATATCCACTGTCCCTAGCCTCATACAAACTGAACCCAAAACCTTAAGAAAATGAAACATCTTTCCTCTGAATTATGTAGTCAATCTGTAGATTATAGCTGTAAGAATGCTGATGGATACAGGTTGCACCTTACATGGCACACATTTACTAGAGATACTGAAAATTACTGAGAAATGTAGCATGTGATTGGGCAGTCAAATATTTATGGGTACAATTTGATAAATGGATATGACCAGGGTAGACATGTAAAACCAGGGAAGAAATTGGTCAACTGAATGAATGCTAATGACTAAAAGTTAAATTAAAATGTGAAGTCGAAATGAAATGCCATTTAAAATAATAATAAATATTATATTTTATTTCAGTATAACTTTTTCTATATTGTATTATCCTATTTTTGGCCTTATTCAGAAATCCAGTTGACCATATGGTGAATATCTTTTTTTTTTTTTTTTTTTTTTTTTGCATTACTGGGGATTGAACCCAGGGGCATTTTATTTTTTATTTTGAAACAAGGTCTCACTAAGTTGGGGAGGCCCTCACTAAGTAGCTGAGGCTAGCTGTGAACCAGGATACTCCAGTCTCAGCCTCCCAAGTACTGGGATTACAAGCATGCACCACCATGCCTCCCAGCTTGTGAATATCTTTTGACTAACTTCTAAATCTGTCATTATCTCTCTACCTTCTTAAATAATGTCTTTATACAGTTTTCTCAATTCTATCATCTGTTTCTGGTTTTCTGTGAGATATATTCTCTTTGTGATCCTTATAATTTGTTCTTCATTTCTTAAATGACTGTTTCTTTTATTTATTGCCTTGGTTGTGCATATCTTTATTTATTATCCTATGATTTTGTCATATTTTCTCAAAACTTTAGTATTTGTGCTTTCTGTTCTTCTTTCATAGAAGTGATTGCTTCTGTCATAAGATGAATTTATATTGGAATGCCTTTACTTTGTGGCAATATCTTTCTGGTGAGTTTTTACTAATCTGTTGAAAAGAGTTGCATGGCTTATGGCTACAGCTAAAGACTATAGTCATGATATCTCTACATTTCATATGCTAACCTGGTTCAAGAGGGTTTATAAAGTCAGCCATGAGTTTCAGGTTTTATTACAAGCTGTTGGGTCCTGCATGGACAGATTAGATGTGATTATATAAGAGATGTTTTGCTTTTACTTTGGGATCTTCCATTTTTGGGCCACTTGGGTCTTTCTATATCATTTTTGTTTGCATACCTGGCATTCAAAGCCTTTTCTATTTGTAACCTTGTTCACAGTCTTGAGAATGTAATCCCAAGTTTATGATAGTTTATACTATTCACTTAAATTTTCTTGCATCACTACTATCTGTACTAACTTTGAAAGATCTCCTTGGAATTGTTCCTTAAAGTAATGAATAATTCCTGGAGATTTCTGAGATCTTTTTTAAGTTATGTTCACTCTATCCAGATACTTTCTCTGGAAGTATTCACATGATTGGGTTCTGTGGTTTTCTCTATCTTCCAATTTTACTGAAAAAATATACAAAAACAACTTTTAAATATAAATTTCTTGGCTTATTATTGAATATGCCTTTGTAATTCTTCTTCTGATACTATACCTTACTCTATGCCTCTGAACAGTCTTGTTGTTTTGATCAGAAAATAACATGCACCTTCAAAGAGCACTTTTTTCCCAACATAACCTGGACATTCAGATTTTCAACTGTGAACTTTCTTTATAGGAAATGGCCTTCTGTGCCTATTTGTAAAACTGTTAAATTGTACTTATTCATGGAGCATTTCTCAATCATTATCAAGCTGTTTTCTGGATTCTCATAACAATTTGTTTTTACTTCTTATGCCTTATTCCGTCTAGTTTCTATTCTGTATGTAAATATATAAGTGTGAGTGGATGATACGCTTCAACCTTATCCTCTTTATTGAATATATGCTCTTTGAGGGTAGACATTAATTTATTTTGGTAACACTTATGTCACCTGGAGGCTATTCAATATATATTTCTAAAACGTTGAGGAAAAATCAATAAGTGTTTTCAAACATGTGCTATATATACAGCTGTACATAAGTCAGAGGCAATGCAAAAGATATATAAATAACAAGGTAAGTCGGAGGAACTTACAGTGTGTTTGAAGAAATAAAATTGAGCTCACAAAATTGTTGTGATTTTTAATGAAACTGGGATATAACGTATAAACATTGCATGGGCTATATGGAATGATGAGAAAATTTGAGAAAAAAGTCTATGTCTATTTTTTATGAACAACACACTAAACAGTGTATAATATTTTTCCTGAATAAAGTATTTCGCCTGGTGAAATCTAGAATCTCTACTTTCTATATGTAGCTAAATATTTCTTTCTAATATGATGTAATGTAAATTCACAAAGAGATAGCACATATAAATATTATTACCATATAGATCCATGGAGTTAGATAGTTTAGGTAGACTCAATAACAACATTAATATGTTATGACAAAAGGTTCCAGTCCTCTTACAATATTTGCAGTATTATTACACATTCCTGAAGCACTGTTCTAAGAGATTGGCAGGGAAATGAATGCCCTTAATGCAATCCACCTGAACATTTGATAGCAAAATGTCATGAGAAAGTCAAGCTTCAGTATATCTCAAAGCTAAAATATTCTGAAGAGAAATCATTGATGTCAGGCAAGTGACTAATTACATGTCTACTCTCTTCATCAGATTCTTCATGATGGAAATAAAGGAATATCAGTGAACCAAGTGTGGACAGCTGCAAAGGTGCAGTAATGTAAAAGGAACCATTTAAAAATTCAAAATCATTTGCTATTATAACTACAAAAAAGATAGGACTTTTATCATAAAACAGTATATGATTGTTTATAAGGTATGAAAAAAATATATGATTATAAAATTTATCCATGAAGTACATGCTGTCATTCAGTTGAAAGTGAACTAACCCAAGGTAGACATCCTGGTCTCAGATCATGCTTCACCTCAATCTGCTACCATCTCATATTTCCCATGAAACCATTCAGAGGGTGTTATTAAAACAGTTTATGACATATTATACTGTGTACTCTTTCATTTTCTCTCATCATTTCTGTCTGTGCTAAAATGCATGCTCAAATTTCATTCTCAAGAAGAGATATTACCAGCTGGTTTAGAAAGCTTGAATAATAAAAGCAAAACTTTCTGAAATATGGTGAGGTTCATTTGCTGGGGCTGCTAATGACAGTTACCAAAGTAACTTGTTTCTCAAAATAAGCTAGATGTCAGAGGAATATCTAGTAAAAATATTTTAAATTGAAAAGAAAATCTTAAGCAGAGAAGAAATGTTACAGCTAGAAGAAGGATGCCAATGTGGTTCTCATCAGTAGCAACATAGATGAGTGGACAAAAGAATTTAAACTTTAAATTATTCTAACAATGTCAACCAAGAATTCTATAACTAGTGAAAATATCTTGCAAAACTAAAAACTAAATTACATTTTTTCAATCATGTAAGAGCTGAAAGATTTCATCACCAGCAGATGCACATTTAAGACATGCTAAAGAAAGTTCTTCAAATGTAAGAAAATATCAGATGGAAAATTGTGTCTACAGAAAGAAATGCTGAGCACTGCAAATGCAATTTGCATAGAATTATACAATATTACAAATAAATGGTACATATATATGGATAAATATGTCAGATGTTTAAGTGTTATTTACATTATTTTAGTATTTTACTGGTGCATTATAGTCTCACATCATAGTGTAGTTCACGGTGAACTGACATACATGCACACAGCACTTGGTGGGTTTTCCCCAGGCTTCCTCTCCACTCTCTCCCTCCCCCATACAGGGTATTGAGATTGACATTGGCATTATCACATATGTACATATTTCTTTCACTGATCCTCTCTCTTCCCCTACCTTTCCCTAGACTACCTTCCTGGATTCACTAGAGTTTCTTCTCCATTATATAAAGTCCCTGTTATATCCTGATTATTCCCTAGCTTCCACATTCAAGATAAAACATATAGCCTTTCACTTTCTGGGATGAGATAATCTCACTTAGCATAATGTTCTCCAGATCTGTCCATTTTCCTGGAAATGACATTATTTTATTTTTCTTGATTGCTCTGTAGAATTACATTGTGTGTGTATACCGTAATTTTGTAATTCATTCATCTCTTGATAGACACTTAGTTTGGTTCCATAATTTGGCTACTGTGAATTGTGCTGATGTAAACATGGATATGCATGTATTACTATAATATTCTGATTTCAGTCCCTTTGGAAAGATACCCCAGAGTGGAATAGCTGGATAATATAGTGGATCCATTTCCAATTTTTTGAGGAATCACCACACTGATCTCAGTAGTGGTTGTATTAATTTGCAATTTCACCAACAGTGTAGAAGAGTTCCTATTTTTCCCACATCCTTGCCAGCACTTATTGTTGTTTGACTTCTTGATGGTTGACATTCTGATGTCGATTAGATAGAATCTCAGTGTAGTTTTAATTTGCATCTCATTGATTTCTAATGACGTTGAATATTTTTAATGTATTTACTGGACATTTGTATTTCTTTTGTGAAGTGCCTATTGTTTTCAATTGCCCATTTCTTGCTTGGGTAATTTGATTCTTAGTGTTAATTCTTTTAAATATTTTTTATATTCTAGATAGTAGTCTTTTATTAGAGAAATAGCTGATAATATCTCCCATTCTGTATCTTCCCTCTTTAGACTTTTATGGTTTCCTTTAATGAGCAGAAACATTTTAGTTGAATAACATTCCATTTATTATTTTTGTTTTAATTTGCTGAGCTTTGGGGATATTATTGAGGAAGTTACTACCTGTGCCTGTATGTTGGTTTTTTGGACTTATGACCTCCTCTAATAATTTTAAAGTTTTTGGTCTAATTTTGAGGTCTTTGATCCATTACAAGTTGACTCTTGTGCAGGGTAAGATGTGGAGATTTAATTTCATATTTCTACAAATGGATAACCAGTTTTCCCAACACTATTTGCTAAAAGGGCTGTCTTTTCTTCAATGTATGTTTTTGGTACCATTGTTGAAAATAAACTGGCTATAAGTGTGTGGATTTGCTTCTGTATCTTCTATTTTGTTCCATTGGTCTATGTGTCTGTTTTTGTGCCAATACCATGCTGTTTTTATTACTTTAGCTTAGTATAATTTGAAGTCTGAAATTGTGATATCTTCTGCGTGGTTCTTATTGCTAAGAATTGCTTTAACTATTCTGGGTCTTTTGTTTCTCCATGTGAAATTTATGACTGATTTTTCTAGATCTGTGAAAAAATGGCATTGGTATTTTGATAGGAGTTGCATTCACTCTGTACATCACTTTTGGTATAATGACCATTTTGATAATATTGACTCTGCCTACCCAAGAGCATGAGTGGTCTTTCCATCTTCTAAGATCTTCTTCAATTTCTTTAGTGTTTTATAATTCTCATTGTAGAATTTTTTTACTTCATTGGTTAGATTTTTTGCCAAGATATGTTTTTGAGTTTATTGTGAATGCAATTGTTTTCTGGATTTCTTTTATAGTGGATTAATGGTTGGCACATAGAGATGCTACCATGCTACTGATTTTTTTGGATTCATTTTGTATAGCACCATTTTGCTGAATTTGTAAATCAGTTCTAGTCTTTTGATTGAGTTTTTTGTGTCTTCTGATTATAGGATCATGCCATTGGCAAATAAAGATAATTTCAGTTCTTCTTTTCTTCTTTGAATTTTTTTGATATATTTTTGTCCTACTACTCTTATAAGAGTCTTAAAAACTACATTTAAAAAGAATCATGGCAGTGGGCATCCTTGTCTTGTTCCTTATTTTAAAGGGAATTCCCACAGTTTTTGCAAATTGACTATGATGGTGGTTTTGAATTTATTGTATATTGCCTTAATGATGTTGAGGAAAGTTCCTTCTATTCTGATTTTCTGCAGTGTTTTTAACATGAATGTGTGTGGGGTTTAATCAAATGCCTTTTTAGTATCTATTGAGATGATCATGTGATTTTTGTCATTAGTTCTATTTATGTGATAAATGACATGTATTGATTTGCATAAGTTGAACCAGCCTTGCATCCCTGGGATGAAACCAACTTGGTAATAGTGTACAATTTTCTTGGTGTGGTTTTGAATGTTCATCACTACTATTTTGTTTAGAATTGTTGCATCTATGTTCATCAAGGATATTGGTCTGCAATTCTCTTTTCTTGAGGAATCTTTATTTGGTTTTGGTATTAAGGTGATACCTCATAGAAGGAATTTGGAAGGATTTTATCTCTTTCAATTTCATAGAAAACTTATCAAGTATTGGGTTAGGTCTTCTGTAAAGATTTTGTGGAATTCATCTTAGAATCCATCTGAATTAGGCTTTTCTTTGATGGAAGGTTTTTTATTGCTGTTTTTTATCCCTTTGCCGGCTACTGGCTGTTTCTATCTTTATGCTTGCTATTGCTGTTTCATTACCTTTGCTTTCTATATCCTCTTGGTCGAATATAGGTGTGTCATATGTGTCTAGAAATCTGTAGATTTTTTGCATTTTCCAATTTGTTGGAGTATACATTGTCAAAATAGTTTCTGATGATCCTCTGGATTTATCTACTATATGTGGTGATGTCTCCTTTTCATTTATTAATAATTTGGATTGATTCTCTGTTTATGTTGGTCAGAGTGGCTAAGGGTTTATCAATCTTGTTAATCTTTTCAAATAATCAGCTTTTTGTTATTGTCTTTGTTGTTGTTGTAGATCTTTTGTAATTTGTTGTTGTTCTCTATTTCATTGATTTCTGCTCTGATCTTAATTATCTCCTGCTTCCACTGGCTTTAGAATTAGTCTTTTATGTGGGCATTCAATGCTATAAGTTGTCCTTTTAAAAATGTCTTCAAGTTGTCCCATAGATTTTGTTATGTTGTCTCCATTTTCATTTAATTCTAGGATTTTTGTTTTTATTTCTCCCCATATTTCTTCTCTGATCCACTCTTCATTCTAGAGTGTATCATTCAGACTCCATATATTTATGTTTTTTTAGTCTTCCTGTTGTTAATTTCTACTTTCATTCCTTTATGATCTGAAAAAAATACAAGGAATTATATTACTTATTTTAAATTTTCTGGTACTTGCTTTGTTGCCCAGAATGTGGTCTAGTTTGAAGAAGGTTCCATGAGCAGCTGATAAGGATGTTTATTCAGCTGCTGTTGGTTGGAATATTCTTTATGTGTCTATTAGTTCACTTGGTTTATAGTGATCTTTAGGTCTGAAAAGTTTTTACTTATTGTATTTTGGTGAGTCTATTTGAAGACTTTGTTTTATAAAAGTAAGTGTGCCCATACTTGGGGCATAAATGTTTGCTGTAATTACATCTTTTTGTTGGATTATTGTTCTTATTTAATCTTTATGTTTTGCTTCTACACATTTTTTTCTAATAATATCACTCTTTTTTTGGCATCTCTTATTTGCATTTTCCTCGAGTCTCAGAAACTTCCTTCTGCCACTAATATTCTGGTTTACTATTTTTAATTATGTCTTCTATATCTATCAGTTTCAATAATTTTCCCATAAACTTGTTTTCCGTTGATTTGTGGTAAGAAAATAAAGAATTCTTTATTAATTTCTATTAAAATTACCTGGGGAGGAGGTTGTGATGGTTAAACTAGCTGCACAATTCTATGTCTTTAAAAAGATACCAAGCTGAAGCCAAGCATGGTGGTGCATATCTGTAATCCCTGTATACGGGAGGCTGAAACAGGAGGACAACAGATTTGAGGAGAGCCTCAGCAAATAGTGAGACTCAAATCAACCAGCAAGACCCTATTTCCAAATAAGAAGTAAAAAATGGGAGGGTGTAGCTCAAAGGTAGAATGCCTCTGGGTTCAACCCCTAGTACCACACACACACACAAAAAAGATACCAAGCTGGGCATGGTGGTGCACACTTATAATCCCAGTACTTGGGAAGCTGAGGATGGCAGGTTCAAACCCATCTTCAACAACTTAGTGAGGCTCTCAGCAATTAAATGAGACCCTGTTTCCAAATAAGAAAATCAGACTGAGTATGTAAACTGAAGATAGACCGTCTCTGGGTTCAATCCCCAGCACCCTCCTCCCCCCAAAAAAGGTAGCTATGAGCTGGGCATGGTGGTGTATGCATGTAATCCTAGTAATTGGGAGGTTGAGACAGGAGGGTTGTAGGTTCAAGGCCAGCCTCAGCAACTTAGTGAGCCCCTGTTGCAAAATTTAAAAAAATTAAGAGCTTGGGTACTGGGATTACAGGGATATACCACCATGCTTGGCTTTCTTGCAATTAAAATCAAGTATAAGGCAATTAGGATGCATTTAGTATTATGAAAATAGCCATATTGAATGAAAGGTAGCATTTCCTATGAGAAAGATAAAACAAGATTTCTTCACAACACTTGGAAATTAGATGAAAATATTCTATATAAAAATATGCATGGGCTCTTTCCATAAATGAATGCTATTGAATTTTGATTGACCTTAAGAAGCCATATGCCAAGGCTTATATTAAAAAGGCATACTATCAATTTCAAATTATTATAAGAGTTAAGGCAATATAGCACTTAAAGAATTTTATGAATATACAAAGTTTTAGAAAAATGGCACAAAGAATAAAAATGATAACTAAAAGGGAAAATTAATGTGTGCATGTAAGTTATAATATTAATGGCCAGGCTGTGGACAGTTGTGCGTGCCTGTAATCCTAGTACTTGGGAAGCTGAGACAGGATGATTGCAGATTCCAGGCCAGCTGAGCAATTTAGTGAAACTCTAGTTCAAAATAAAAAATAAGAAAGGTGCTGGGGGGAGGATAGCTTGGTGGTAGAATGCTTCTGGGTTCAATCTCCAGTACCACAAAAGACAGATAGGTAGGTAGGTGATAGATAATAGATTGATGATGATAGATGATAGATAGATAGATAGGTTGATAGACTGAAGTTTATAAAGTAATAGTAATAAGCTTCATAATGCTATGAGCTCACTAAAATATATGACCAATATGATGAAACATGTTTAAAAAAACATAGGTAAAATGCATTTAGCTCAATATTTCAATTGTTAATTTGTATTCATGGTGAGATTTGATTCAACAGTTTCCAAAACTCAAAGCATCAGCACACAAAATTTAAAATGATTAAGTGGCATATTTTTTATGAAATATAAGTAACCTAATGAGGTAATCTTGACGTATACACTTACTTGAATTTCACAGGCTTTTAAATTTTATACTTTAATTTTAATTGCTACTAGTTATCTTTTTTCTTTTTTCTTTTCTATACCCCAAATTTCACTGAGATTCTTTTTTTTTAAGTATAAAATATAGTAAATAGACTTTGAAGTCATCTTTGTCTCAGGCTCTGGCACATTTTTAATGCTTTTCACTCTCTCTGATCACACTTAGATTTTGAAAATACTGATTTTTTAAATAAGCAGATATGCTGTGAATCCAGCCTAGAAAATATTTTAAGAGAACATACTAATATCACAGCCCCAACACCAAACAAAAGAAAAAATATGATATAAAGAGAAAGCTCGTAATAGCAATGGGAAATGGCAAGGGAGTAATTATCCAAGCAAGAAAAAGAGAAAAGTCCTATGTTGTGCTTAGAAATTGGAACTGCACGAATATGGTAATTGATTTCATATTTTGACCTCTGATGCATTGACATTGTTTCTATTCCAGCTCCACAACACAAAACAGCAAAAAAATGACAATACCAATTTAAAAAAGAACTTAGATCTGCAATTACACTTTTTTTTCTGTTCTGGTGAAATGATCATGTGAACTCTTTAAAACAATAAAAAAATGATATATAGCTACAGCTTAGAGAATTTGTTCTAAGATATAGTAAGCTAAATTCTCTAAGAGCCTAGACACTTTTCTCAGAGTAAAATAAGCACTGAGGTCTCCTGCAATTCCATAAATGTCCTGGTACAGAAGAATATATATACCATCCAAGTCAAGCAGCTTTACATCGTCAAAGAGGTCCTTCTCCAATCATCCCTATTTTACTTACTTTTTATTTCTTCTGTTGGTGCATATCTTATCTATGAGTTACCCTCAAGTTAAAAAAGAATCAAAGCTAATTTTGCTACTGTAAATTCATCCTTCATATCTGAGTGACCTAATTAATTGAGTCACTTAACTAGTCCACAAGGATACTTAGAATCTGCCATACATATATTGAAATAGTTTAAAGAGTATATTCTCTAATGCAGAATGACAAAACTTCATTGGTTTTTTACCTGTTTTACCCCATCATCTTCCCTATCACTGCCTGCCAGGAACGAGCTTTATGTCAACTGTGCTTGCTAGTATGCTACTCTTTAACATTAAATGTTTAATATGGAAGATTCTATAATCCGTTATGAAAATTAGTTATGAGACTACTGTTTGAGGTTTGATAAATAATAAATTTGATTATTTGCAGCAGTTTCAAGGTTCACAACAAAACTAAGCAGAAAGCACATAGTTCTTATAGACCCTCTTCCCTACACACACCCACAACTTTTCCATTACCAACGTCCTGCACAAGTGTGGTACATTTATTACAATCAATGGATCTATAGCAACACATCTCAGATTTGGTTTTTTTTTTTTTTAATAAGATCATGTTCTCTAAAGTGATGTTTCAAACCCAATAATAAGTGTGCATCTCTGAAGCAACAGATTGGTTTGAGAGAGTGTGTCATTAACCATTTGGTTTGTTGTGTGTCTGCTTTAACTGATGAAATGTTCACCACTGAACTGTTTCCCCAGACCTCAAAAATCTCTCAGCATGTATTTCATGGATTGATTTTACTCCTGCTACATCTTATTCTCTCCCCTCTAATTCTTTCCTTACCCTAAGATAATCTTTCAGTGCATTCTCATGTTGCATTTTTGGCATTTTTTATAAGCCACATTAACTTTCCAGCACAAAGCAACATAAAAGCAAATTATTTATATAAACCAATACAATATAATCTTATTTGAATTAGCTTAGTAGCTCTAAAATTATCATTTTCATCCAGGGGATGGACAAAATCTATCAAGTGATATACTTTGATATAAAATTTTGGAAAAAAATCTCCATGTTAAGAAAAAATATAAAATTTGCAATGTTCATTATAAAATAAATGGACTTACATTGATGAAAGTAATCAGGAATCAACACTGATGCACATTTTGGGGACAATACACAAATGTATTCCCTAAATTATGCACAGTATGTTTACTTACAGAGCTTTGTATAACAAGTACATGTGGGCACGGTGATTATATGTTGACCTGTATAATTAAGAAAGTGATTTGCTTAACAAGTAATTTGTAACAAAATGCCTAACCAGTAATCATAAGAACAAGCCATATGTTTTTAAATATGACCCAAACATTTGCATAGTGTTTATGTACAATAAATTAGGGTAAAATGAAAAATATGCTGACAAAAAATAAGTAGCAATAAGGGTAGAGCAATGTATTAAATCCTTCATTCTGGATCATTTAGGTAATGTTCCATTCATTTTAGATTCATGAGTAGAAGCCTTTACAGATTGGGCATGCATACCATAAATCTGGAGTTATCCATTATTAGGTGGCATTTTGCTGTTTGCGGTTGTACATGTTTACTTTGTGCATAATTAACTGCGTAATAGCTGTCTGTGCTTTGCACAGAATTTACACTCAGGCTCTCATCAAAACAAATGACTCCAGAAAGTAGGACACTTCCATTAAGTTCCCTGCAATCAGCAATTTCTAATACAGGTTTACAGGGATGGTTTTGATTGTGACTGTTAGCACCTTAATGTTTTCAGCAGCTAATGTGCATGTTGGAATTTAATTTATTAAACTCCTAAAATGCATAAAGAGTATAAGATGGGTGGAGGCAGAAGAAAGTAGAGCATACTCAAGAATAGCCAAGAAGGAAATTTCCATGAAAGTAATAAGTGCAGAACCAAGTTATACAGGCAGTCCATCACTCTGCAACATAAATACAATGGATCAAACAGTGCTTCTTTTTACTTTTCTCTTTTCTTTCTATTTTTTTTTGGGGGGTGTATGTGTATACAACTGTGACAACCCAATCTATAGCCTAGAGAAAAGAGCAAAACTGCACTTCTGAAAATAGGTTGTCAGAAGAAAAAATTTCCACCAGCCAATCCCTTTTGTTTAAAACAGTATAAATTTAGAAATAAAAAAATACTAAATTAATGTAACAAAAATGAAATTTATAGGGTTAAGTACCAAAGAATAAAAAGGGTGAAAGAGATGAAATAAAAGATATCAGGATAGAGATTTAGGTTTGTGTTCAGACTAGTACTTGATGCAATGGTTAACTTTATCATGACAAATAGAACAAAATTATGTCATTTGCAGGAAAAATGATAGAACTAGAGAATATTATGCTAAGTGAGATCAGCCAGTCACAGAAAGTAGAGGTTATATTAGAAGCTAGAGAGAAAATAGGAAGCATAAGGGACTTTGGATAAATGTGCAGAGAAACCAACAGAATAGTGGAAGAGGATTGGGGAAGAGAGGCAATAAAGAAGGAATAAAGGAGGATTGAGGAAGGAAACAGTTTAAATAATGCTTTGGCAATATGTAAAAGTGTTACCACCAGTTTATCTACTAAGTACAGGGAGGGAAGAGGGGACAGTGGGGGGGGGGGTATGCAAAGGAAAGTACATTAAAAGCTGTGTGCATGTGTATGTGTATCACAAGGAAACTTACTGTGATGTATAATTGCAGTGCACTAATGAAAGTGTAAAAGATAACAAATAAGGCACTATGTGTTCTATTTAAAACACTACCATTTTGTTCTTAATAGTTAAATAGAACAATTTAAAAGTTGCTTTCTTTCAAGAAATGGTCACTTAAGGAGAAATTAAAGGTAGAGAAATAAAATAGCTTAACCATTTCTTAAAGCAAAATATTAAAATTTCATTGATAAAGTTAGTATTATGCTTTTGATGACAAAGGATACAAGTTATTTTAATTGGAGTTTGAAACAAAGTTGTAAATGGCACATAATTTTGTTCCTCTTATAATCTAGAATAACAACATTTAATGAAATAGGTGCAAGTGATATTACATGTCATATGTAAGGAATGACTCCAGAAATCATCATTAGCAAAAGTATAACCCATATTATCTTATCATTTTCTTCAGTTTCAGGTAATTTCTAAATTTTATAAAAAATATTCCTGGCATTTTATCACTGGTATTTTCTTATTTTATTAACTATTAGTTTAAGCTTCTAAAGATGTAATTCTACATATCATTCATTTCTCAAAATATTTACGCTTCATATAATATATCCAAGTAATTATTTTTAAAACAATATACAGCATTTTTATGTAATAAGTATTTTAAAGAAGTAGTTCAGATAATAGAAATCAAGATAAATATACTGAGATTTTTGCAAGGTTTATGGTTTAATTTCAACAACAGAATTTCTATACCCACTTTCTGTATCATTACTTCCCTTAGGACATTGTGTATAGTTGAAATAGCTGGTTCTGATCAGAAAATACAATAACTAGGAATTTCACTTCTAAGTATTCACTACATTTCAAGGTATTAAAGCATGGCTTACTGCATTAAACAGCCTCAAACAGGGCATTTTCTCTATTAGCAAAACTAAAACTATCTGTAATCTGTGTGTTGTGCTCTGAACAACACCAACCTCCTCCCTTTGATTGGAAAAAAAATAAGAGTAGCAATTAACATTAGATTTTTCTATGTCAAAAATAGATGTACCATCTTTCATTGATGAAGGGTAACAATTCTAAGAGTACTAAAATAGTGGGAATTTTCTAAATAATACATGGGAAAATTAATACAAAATAAGCAAAAAGGGATAAGGAAACAGAAAAGGCAAGCTGTTTCAGGGCCTCCAGTTTCCCTCTGTTCTTATCTCCCCAAAAGAAAGATTTCATCCTGGGACTCAGATAGGATGAGCATAAAGAGCTTTATTGGATGGATTCATCAGGAGGGTCACAGAGTTGGCTAGTCGAGGAGGGGAATTTATGGGGAGGGGAGGCTGATTTTGCAACATGGTAAATTTCTAGACCATCCGAAATCCCACCCCTCTGCATGCAGAGTAATTTGAGAGATTGTTTTTGGGATTTTGAGTTTCATGCCATGGCTTTGTGTAACTGCATGTGACTGTGCCCTATGGGAAATACAAATCTGCATTGTAATAGGCTGTATATCTCTGACCACAGCTGAGTGGGGCAATCTCCATATCTCTTCTCAGGAAGGCTCCTCCCTGTCTCCTTTTCTCCTGTCCTGCTCATTTCTGGCTAGCTACCTAACAAGGCCAAATAGAAAACATTAGGAAAATAGTGGATTCTGTGAAAGTCACTGATACCAAGATGAAATCATTCTCATTGGACCCAGAAAAAAATTAGAGCCAGGAAGTTATGAAAGAGGAAAACTCAGGCCTGCTTGTGTGAGATAAACCTTGTCTCCAGGATGCTCTGCGCATTCTACATTCATCCCATGCTTTGCATGTATGCACATATTCCTATAACAAAGTTTATCTTTAATATTAAGACTACAATAATTCAAACAATATGTTCTTCTAGCAACTGGCACCTCTGTCAATGAACGATTCCAATGATCTGCCTCAGGTCTCCAAAACCAATGAACTCTGTATTCAAGCTGTTTACATGAAAATTTTCCTGTGGCTTGCCATAGCATGTATACAAATTATAATTCTTTCTATTTGCTCCTGAATAAATTCTTCATGTTTAAAGGTATTCTTCTCTGTTGTCTCTTTTCAGCGATGAAAATAAAATCCAAATATGCTAGCAATCCACATGAAGAGTACTGCACTAATATTTATTTTATAGACATAGATACTATGGCTGGATAAATAAAAACAATAAAGCATTTAAAAGATAGTTTTGAAGAATAGTTTCATGAGTTCTGGGCAGAGAAACAACTACTGAATTGTATGTGAAAGTGCTAAATTTAAAAGAATAAACTTATAAATTCGATTACATTAAATTAATGCCATCAATTTATCAAAGACTATTGAAAACGTAAAAAGATAAATTACAGTGAAATAAATATTTGTCATATAAGGAAATAAAAAAGCCTGAATCCAAAATACATAAGAATTTCTCACAATAATATGAAACAAATAATGATAATAATTATAATATACTTTCTGATTCCATTTATACAAAGATCAAAACCAGGCAAGATGAAACTATAGTGATTAATGATACATTCTTATTTTCAAAGAAAAGCAAAGAAATGATTGCTGTTTAAGTACAGGGAGTGGTTTCATTCAGTAGAAAATTGAGAAGTAGCATCATAGGGTAACATTCTATTTCTTGGCCTATTTTAAGGTTTAATCGGTATTTGATTTGTAGAAATCATTTCTCTGTCATGATAATTTTTATCATTTTTCTCCTTGTATGGTGTATTTCTAAATTTATTTTTAAAATTTTCTAAATTTTTAAAATATCAGCATATAAAATCAATATTGTTTTATAAATTATTATGCATTTAAATACCCAGAGATAAAATCCCTATCTATGGTATAATAAAGATGCCAACTGAATCTCTCTTTTCTGTACTGTTCCAATAAAAAGAAATACCCCATCAGAATTTTCTTGGAAAATGGAAAAATAGCCTAAAAAAACCACATAAACAAAAATATATACGTTAATTTTTAAAGAAGCAAATAATATTAAGAACCTTGTAAAGTTCATAGCAATCTTAACAGTATGGTAACAGCCCAAGATAGACAAGTTAATGAAACACTCTCTGTGCACCAAATAATCTGATACATGACAAAATTTTGAAACATTAAATCCTCCATGGAATTCGATGTGAATGAATATTCTTTATTTTTACAATATTGTAGACAACATATATGTTTTCTATTAACCTGATTAATTAAATCACCTATATATTTACTTTTAATCTAATTGACTTTATGACCTGAGGTTAATTAAAATATTCAATTAAAAATATGTCTTATTAATGTCTTTTTGTATGTTCTACATTTTTTTTTTTTTTTTTTGCGGTACTGGGGATTGAACTCAGGGGCATTCTACCTCCGAGCTACACCCCCAGCCCTATTTTTTTATTCTTTATTTTGAAACCGAGTCTCACTAAGTTGCGGAGTGCCTCACTAGGTAGCTGAGGCTGGCCTCGAACCCGGATCCTCTGGTCTCAGCCTCCCAAATGCTGGGATTACAAGC